>RJWJ010021227.1:0-28138 GCA_004363605.1 Indri indri
GCAGTGTCTCCCTGGGCTGCGTCAGGAGCTGCTGTGTTTTGGCTACCGTGACGGTTAATTTTATGTGTCAACTTAATTGGGCCATGGAATGCCCAGATCGCTGGTGGAACGTTATTTCTGGGTGTGTTTCCCGAAGAGATCAGCGTTTGAATCTGTAGACTGAGTGAAGATCCGCCCTCACCAAGGTGAGCCAGCAACATCCCGTCCACTGAGGGCGGGAACAGAGCAAAAGGGGAGGCAGGGGGAGCCCCTCTCTCCTCGAGCTGGGACGTGCATCTTCTCCTGCCCTCGGACATCAGAGCTCCTGGCCCCGAGGCCTTCAGACTTGGGGACTCACACCAGAGGACCCCACCACCTCGCCTGGTTCTCAGGCCCTCAGCGGACTGAATCTCCCCGCCAGCTTCCCTGGTCTCCAGCGCGCAGGCAGCACAGGGCGGGACTCCTCAGCCTCAGGTTACGTGAGCCAATTCTGTAATAAATCCTTCACGTGTGTTTCCATACACAGACGGCCCCCAACTTAGGGCTTTTCAACTTTACAATGGGTTTATTGGGACATAACCCCATCCTAAGTAGAGGAGCATCTGGGCTTAAGATGCTTCAACTCAATGATTTTTTGACTTTATGATGAGTTTGTCAGAGAACCAAATGCATTTTCGACTCGCACGGCCCCACCCTAAGTGGAGAGCGTCTCTACAGCCTGTCGGTTCCATCTTTCTGGAGACGGCAAGAACATCTCACCTGGAACTCAGGCTTCCTGGGACGAATGGCAGTCACCTCTCAGGACCATCTTCCTCTGCAAGCAGGGGTGGGGTAGAGGGCTGCCGTCCCAGCCCAGCCCACCCGCCCCCCTGACAGGCTTGGGCAGGGCCGATACCAGGTTGGCCCCAGGGCTGAGGTCACAGGTAAATCCAGGTGGGACAAGCCTGGTTTTCTGGGCAGCAGTGGCTGCAGGACCCAGCTGAGGGTCAGCTAAATGCTATGTCTACCGAGAGGTCGCCCTGGATACTGCCTGTGGGGGCCAAGGGTCTAGGGATCAGTCAGCCTGGATTCCAATCGTGCAGACCACCCTGTCATGGGGTTGACGGCTGAGACCTTACTAAATGGAAACTCCCGCAAGAAAAGCCACATGTGCTGGAGACCCGTTAAGACATTCCCGAGACAAAGGCACTTGACCAACTAATTCACTAAATCCGTGGATGGGGCCAGATAACCCTTGGGGGTCTAACCAGCAGCCTGGGGCTGCAGGCAGGCCTCCAGCCTGGACGCTTCTTTCTGGGTAGGACGGGTAGGTGTTCAAAGTGACCCCAGTGGCTTCCTCCTGTCTTGCACTTCGTCAGACTCGGGGACACAAAGTCGTGCTTGAGACCCCCAAATTCAGGCCAAAATCAGTACAACAGCCTCAGGTCCCCATCCCAGGCTGGTTCCCAGAAGCAGCTGTATACCCATGGCAAGACCTTGTCCAGGCAGAGCACAGCCATGGCTGGATCAGGGTCAGTAAACCCAAAGGCCAAAGGTCAGTAACCTCTTGCCTCAGGGTGCGCCAGGCCACAGGCTCGCAGTGCCCAGGAGAGAAGGAGATGCCTGCCTCTCACCTGCTGCAGCCCACCAGCAGCACTGGTGACTTGCTGGATTCCGTCACCAACCAGTGAGAAAATATTTACATTTGCTGAGAACCAGGATCAATTTCCTTAATAAGTACTTGGGGTGCTTGGGGCCCTCCCTCGCTTCCCCGGCCTGCTGGGATCGGTCCTCAGCACGCTCCCACTCCCCTGATCCCTGACCCCGTGCAGCTGGGCCAGCTTGGAGGAGACCCTCCCCCGGGGGGCTGGAGGACACAGGCCGCTCCCATGGGGGTGTGGTGACTGACTGGCTCTTGATAGTCAAGGTTCTCTCCAAAGCTCCCCCGTGAGTCCTGGGGAGACCATCCGGCCCTGGCGTGGCCAAGTTTCCCTGAGAGCAAGGCCCTGACGCTGACCTCGGTGCCACCCAGAGGGCTCTCCGCGGCCAGAGATGCCCCAAGTGCTCAGAAAGGAGCTGGGTGGGGAACAGCTCAGAAGGAGGCTGGTGGCCTCTGCCCAGGGCCTTGGGCAGCTTCCAGACCAGAATTGGGAGCCGGGTCCAGCCCAGGCCAGGGCGCCAGTGTAGAGCAGCCAGCGGCAGGTGACGGGGGTGGCAGAGCCTCTGACCAGGCCCCCAGAGTCCTGCCGAGGGAGCTGCACCCCAGCTCTCCCACGGTGGCCAGCTGGCTCCTTTATGGCACAGGGGACCTGTGCCAGGTGCACATGGGGGGGGCCTCATCCCCCACCTCTGGGACTCTGCCTTCCAAGTACCCCCAAATCCATGCCCTCTCCTCATCTCTTGGGCCCCTCATTCCTCACTAGCTCCCCTCACACCCTCCAATCTGCCTCTGAGCCGTGGTCCAGGCTCCTCCGAAAGCACATTGGAACTGGTCACTCTCCTGCTTAAAGCTCCTCCTAATTGGGCTTGTGATAAAAGCCAAGTTCTCAGCTGGTTCCCCGGGGGGCCCCGCCTATCCACTCCCCAGCTTCGGCTCCCCCCATGGAACCCCTGACCTTTGCTTTGTAGGTTCAAGCCGCAGGAACCTCCTTTTAGGTCCTCAAACGCCCACAGTCTGGTCTTGCCTCAGGGCCTTTGCACATGCTCGGCCTTCTCCCTAGAAAGTACCCCTCTGCCCTCTGGGGCGACAGGTCCCTCAACCTCTCAGCGCTGACCTAGATATCATGTCCCCTGAGTGACCTCCCTGACAGCCACCCGGGGATCCAACAAGGCCCTTTGTCATTTCCTCTCACGGAGCTTGCTCTTTCCTGTGGGGGACAGCAGCGTCCTCCTCGGGGTGCTGGGTAGGGACTCCGGGAGATGACGCGGGTCCACAGAGGAGGGTGCGGCACACATGACCTCCTGGTCACCAGGCCCCCGTCCCGAGTCTACATTTATCTGCAGGCATCTGACTCATGCTCACCCCTCCCCAGAGGTTCTGGAGACAGGACCCCCACTGTGCCACTGTTCCCGGCCCCAGGACCCAGCCTGGCTCTACAAGAATCCAGCGAGGTGTGGGGAAGGGACGGTGGGCAGGTGAGGACAGCCCGGCGAGTTCTCACGTGGACGTGCAGCAACAAGGACAGACGTGCTGGGCCAAGGGCCACGCACGCCAAGTCTGGCCAAGTCCTGGACAAGAGAGGACGCCAAGGCAGAGGAGGGGTTACGGCGGGAATCCCACAAGTGCCAAGTGTGCAGTACCAAGGCCTGGCCATCTGAGGGACGTCTGTGCCTCCCCAGACGCTGAGCACGCAGGCCCCGGGCTTGGACCGGGATCCTGGGGACCCAGCCCTGCAGGATTCAAGGGCATGTTAGAGGCCTGCCCAGGGGTCGCAGCTCAAACACGTAGTAAGTCCACAAACCCCAAGCCCCGCAGGGACCTCCACCCCGCCCTCACTAACCCCAGTGTGACGCAGGCCCCAGCTACTCCTGGTGCTGCCATGGGAAATTAGTACTGGGGACATCACCCTGCTCGGAGAGGACGTCTGAGTGGGTCCCAGGGAGGCATCAAGTGCATGAACCCAGTGGGAGGGCCAGGCACTGACCCCGGCCTGGCCCTGGGCCCCCAGTAGGCGGATCCATGTCCCCAGCACGAAGGAGCCTGAGAGCGCCCCCGCCGGCCCCAGAGGGGTCACACACCCACTGGCCGCCAGGAGAGCCTGGGCCTCCCCGAGGTGTAGAGATTCTTGGGCCACCTGAGACTAACACGTGCCACCCTCCCAGTGTCCCCAGGCCATGTCCACAGGACCCAATTCTCAGCCCTGGCCCTCTCCTGGGGGCCTGGCATACAGCAGGGGCTCCTTCTCGGCTCACAGGACGGGCAGATGGGCAAACCCGGTGCACCGTGAGCCCGCAGAGACCTGTCTGCCGAGCATTTCTCCCCGAGATGAGTGTCCACCGGCTCAGTCCCGAGTTCGGAGCCAGCTCAGGCAGGTTCCCAGAGAGCGCCATGGAGGCCTTTTATCTCATCCACTGTCTTCGTGCTGTGACGGTGACTCTATCACACGGAGGGGGTGGGGGACACTTCACACTGTCACGGCCTGGCTCCCAGGCAGGGCTCGTGGGCGGAGGAGAAGGGCCAAGGCTGGAGGGTCCTGACACCTTCCCATCCGCCCGTCTCAGCCCTCGACACTCACGCCGGCGCCTCCTCAGACCCGCCCCGCGGGAGGTCACGGCGCCCAGAGCTCTCTGTTCACACATGTCGGGGAGGCAGGTCAGCCCCTCCCAGCACCAGCAACGGGAAACCACACTTTCCTTCACGGGGCCTCCCCTGAACGTCCCTTCCTGGTGTCACCAAACCATGAAAGGTCAGCGCACAGCCAGGTTCCACCACACGGCAGAGCATTAGCCAAAGCCTGTGCCAAAGGGGCCAGTCCCAGCCCCAGGGACCGGGGACGTGTGTGGACACACAGACCCTCCCCAAGGGCGTGCCCGCATGCCGAGGGAAAGGCACGCTCACCACCCGTCCTCGCAGCCTGGACCTCTTTGGGGACGGTGCCTTGCAGAGCCGAGACAGAGCCCCACAGTCCCCCCCATCAGGGGCTGGAGCACCCCCTGGCCTGCCCGCAGCGTGTGCTCCTCTGACGCCCCTGGCAGATCAGCCTGCCCCAGTGTCCGGCACAGCCAGGAGAAGGCTTCCCACCTCTTCCCGGTGCCTCCTGTCCTGATGGTAGAAAGACGGCTCCATTTCTGACCAGAACTTCTGACCATTCACCTCCTGTAAGTTCTTTCTCTCTCTGAGCAAATGGCCCCTGCAAGGCCAAGCTGCTCTCTGCCCCCGAGACTGGAATGGTCATCACACACCCAAGGACTGGACTGTACAGCCAGCCTCCTGCCCAGCAGTGACACATTAGGTCAACTGCAGCATGCAGAGCACAGCCGTGTCCTTCCACAGGACAAAGGCGATACAAACCCCCCGCCACGGAGCTTGCTTTCTCCTGAGTAAGAAAAGAACAGGAGGGCTGTCTTCCTGCCGGGAACGTGCCGAGCTGGTCATCCAACAGACGGGCTCCGCTCATCCGGCCTCTTGCCCTCTGGGTCCTGCTGGGGCTGCCCCTGCCCAACCTCAGAGCCCCATCCACAGCCCCCAGCCCTTTCTCCGGTGGATCCCGCTGCTGCCGCAGAGGCTCTGGCCTCCCTCGGCCCCCGGCGCAGCCTCCACACACCCAGAGCTGTGTGGACAGCAAAGGTGCTGGCCATGGTCCAGGCACGCCCCGCTCCATCGGTCGGGGTAGAGCGGTCTCCCGCAGGCTGGGGTGGGATCGATGCCACACGCAGGGCGGCAGAGGAGCCTTTTGACAACCCTGCGTCAGCTCCCTGTGGCTGCTGTAAAAAGGACCACAAGCTTAGTGGCTTAAAGCGACACGTGTTTATTCTCTTCCAGGTCAGAAATCCAAAATGGGTCTCCCTGGGCTAAAGTCAAGGTGTCGGCGGGGCCAGTTCCTTCCCTTGGTATTTCCAGCTCTGGGGGCACCTGTGTCCCTCGGCTCCTGCCCCAGGCGGCGACGGCACCACTCTCTCCTCTGACCTTCCTGCTGCCTCCTCGTAAGGACCCGTGTGACTACTCTGAGCCACCTGGGTAACCCAGGGCCACCTCCCATCTCAGGTCTGTGACTCACTCACATCTGCAAAGTCCCCCCTGCCACATGAGGTCACATTCCCAGGCTCCAGGGAGGAGGAAGACACTTTTGGGAGCTGTGCTTCTGCTCACCACTATCCGCCCGCGACAGTACTGCTGGTGGGAGGAATGGTCCTCCTCCTGCCACCTGGCCTGGCGTGGACTCTCCTGCCCCGCAGGCCTTGGGACGTGAAACTTCGAGGAGCCCTCCTTAGTGGTGGAAGGGCCCTCCAGGAGTGCAGGGTCCCCAGCCAGCCCTTTCCTCGCATCTCTCTCCTCCCATCTCCAGCTGGGCCCCCAGCGCACCTGACACAAGGCCCCCCAAGGCGGCCCCGACCACGAGAGCTCACACGGACCTTCTCTAAACCCTTGCAGTGAAATGCACCAATGGAGGGGATATTCCAGAGTCACCCGTGTGTGCCGCAAGCATGTGACCTGCCACAGCGCATCCTGAGGGCGCATGGGCTGCTGGGCAGAAAGAGGCAGCCGCTCTCCCAAGACCCAACACCACTTGCCTTGGGCACAGCCGTGTGTGCCAGAGTCCACGTGGTGGCACCACGTGCTGACCTCGGGGCCAGGGAGGCCACGATGAGTGTTATTTCACACCCGCCAGTGGCTAAGCCACAGGTGGGTCCCCGGGGGGAAGAGCCACAGCCCAGCACATTAGATCACAAAGTCACAGCTCTGCAGGGCTGGAGGAGCTGCCACATCCAAGGTCACGGGTGGATCCCAGATCCAAGGATCCCAATGTGCAGTTTCTGGCCCGGTGAGCTGCGCCTCTTCTAGGGTCAGATGCTGGCCGGGACGAAGTACTCAGCTGACCTGGTTACAGACAACCAGGCAAGGAAGCCTGTGGGAGGCCAGGGCAGGGGGTGGGGAGCCAAAATGCCTGCCCAAGGAAGGGGTCGGACCCCTCAAACCGAAGTTCCGACGGTGCACCCAGAAAGAGAAGTCTGTCCCGTAACTCATGACTTCTCACACTGGGCTTTCGCTTAATACCAGACCCACAAGAGCAAATCAGCCATCTGATCACCAGGAAGGAAAGTGAGACTGCTCAGGCGCATGGCACCAGAGGAAACCAGGACAGCTCCCCAGGGGGACGAGGCCTCCCCTCCCCACCCCCACCCTGAGAACAGTCGAGCAGCAAAATACATCGGTGGTGGTGGGGGGCTCCAGGGGAGAACCCATCCCTGGCCGTTCAGAGGGTACTCTGTGAGCCCAGAAGGATCCTCACAACCATGGGCATCTTGAAGCCAGGGTCCACACCAGCCAGGGCAAGCTCTGGGGGGAGCTTTTAGGGACCTTTACGAGGATGAGAAGCAGCACCCCGTTTCTTTACAGAGACCACTGGCACCGCTTTCAAAGGGCTCAAGCAGAATGAGCGAGGGACATGGAGCTCCTGCGAGCAGGAGAAAGCCCAGCTCGGCAAAGCACCACACACGGCGCTCACCCCCCGCACAAGCTGCGGAGGGCCCGGCACAGCTGGGCTGGCCACCACCCAGGCTCCACACCTCCCCCGGCGCCTGGGAGGAGGAGGCAGGGACGGGGAGGGACCTGGCCAGGGACTCCGGGTACCCCCAGGACATCCTCTGTGGAGCGAATGGCCACCCCGATTCATGGGAGGTGCCCAGCTCCCGCCACGGCAGGCCACCGCAAAGCCACGGCTCATCCCACCACCCAGCTTTGACTGCTCCCAGCCCACAGGGAGGCGACTGGGAGGAAGGAACGCAGCTCCAAGGCTATTTTTAAATCTGCGAAAGTAGAACTCTCGAGCTGGAGTCCTCCCGGCACACGATTCAACAAGCCCAGCCTCACCCAAAAATAAAAATCAAGTGATAATCCTTAAATAAAATTCCTTCCCACCAGGCCAGGAGCGCCAACGCAGGATCCACTGAAAAAGCCACTCCTGGCCGGCCGAGAAGCCTGCACACCTGGAACACCTGGACGCCCCACTGGCCGGGCTCTGCCCCACCTCCCCCTGCACTCTTGCCTGAGCACTCCTGGCCCAACTCACCCCTCCAGTCACCATCACAGGCCCTTCTAGAAGACAAAGCCACGCCCTCCCCGAATCTACCCACTGGAGGTTGCAGGGGGTGGGGGGGCGAGCCCGTGACCCACCCCACTCGGGAAAAACAGTTTGTTTCAGGAGATGCCTTGTTTTTATTATAAACACTTATGTGTGCATTTTTCCCTAACATTTACTTACTGCTGCTACTCACTGCTCTGTGCAGAGGTAACGCTTACTGAACGATGAGCTAACCGTCAACCGCACGGACCGCCTGTCACCAGGAAGTGGTCATGTCCTTAGCATTTCCCATTCTAACGCGATGGCGGCTGCTTACGCGATGGCCCGCCATTATGTTAGGTCCATTTTAGGAAACCGATTCCAGCTTTAGGGGAGACAAATAGTGCATTAAAACTTTTCCCACATAAAGTAATAAGAAACAGGATCCCAGCCAGCGTTTTCATCTAGAACGGCTGATTTTCAGGGACGATGACTGCCTCCCTCGGAGAGCTGGTGCCCTGCATCTCACGGCCCGTGGGCTGGACTCTGGGGCTCTGGCCCAGCACTGAGCCTGGAGATCCTGTGTTCCAAAGCGTGTGCCCCACCCTCACCCCTTCCTTTCCAACTGAGCACTCAGCATCCAGCATGCGAGCTGGAGGGGCCTTGAAGGGTGCGCAAAAGGGCATGACCAGTGGCGGAACAGTCTGTTAGTCTATCTGTCCATCCTCCACCCACCCACCCATCCACCCACCCCTCCACTTAATCCGTCCATTCATTCACTCACTCATTGATCCATCCAGCCATCCATAAATACATGCATACATTCAGATGTGCACTGAGCACCCAGTAGCTGCTAGCCTGCATGCAGCAGGTGATCAATAAATGCATATTCATGTACAGAATCTATGGAATATAGTGCATTTGTGCTCAAAAAGCAATAGCAATTGAAATGCATCTTGGGCTAAATAAAAACGTATGATGCTTTTAATTTATTTATGCACTTCTTTAACAAATTTAGGCTCCTGCCTTCAGCCACAAGCCAAAATGCATTTCAATTTCACATTCTTCAGCCTGTGTCATTTTCTCACAGGAACAACTGTACCCTTCAATATTTAATAACTGGAGAAGGCTGCTGTGCACTTGGGCTATTTCTTCTCCTCTGTGAGGAATAAGAGTCTCTTTCTGCGAGAAAGCACCACAGGTAATTGGACAGGATTTCAACACCAACCACTGAGCCGTTTTACAGTTGGGAAGCTCAGGCCCTGAACTGGTAAATGCTCACAGCTACCCGTTCATCAGTGGCTGAGTCAAGAACCAGACCTCTCGGACCTGCCTCCGGGTCGCAGCTCTCTCCACACCTGTTCACGGAGCTCTCTCTCCTCTTTCGCCGAGTTACTGTAACCGTGACAACACACTAGGGATATAAAGATAAGTCCAGCCCACACCCTCGAGGTGCAGACAGCCTGGTAAGAACTACCGATAACTATTGCTAACGGCCTACACACAGCCGTCCATCAACAGGGAACCAGGCGGGGGAAACCAGGCCCCGGCCACACCGTGGACACAGATGTAAAACGGAACAGGGATCACCTCTCTGCATCACTCTGGAGGGACGTCCAGGATGGAATGTGAGTGTAGAAAGTGTGACTGTGGAACGCTTACCTAAGAAGGAAGGCGAGAACAAACACACGTCTGCCTCTGTAAAACACGTCCGTGGAAGGACGGGGTGTGCAATTGTGAATGAAAGAAAACCAGTCACCTACAGGGGAAGGGAGGAGAGGGGGTCAGCGAGAGAAACTCGACTTCTCTGAACATGCCTTGACTTTGGAATCGTGCAAACAACTTTAGACAGCAATAAGAATACGTTTAAGAACTCTCTACACCATGCACAATGGGACGAAATGACATTGTGTACCTCCTGTTGTGATGGTACCGAGGACTCGCCATCATGTCTGTGACACTCTGGACAAAATCACACGACCTGTGTCTGTTCATGAGAACAAACGCAAATTCAGGGCATTCTACAAACTGACCTGTGCTCTTTAAGAACATCAGTATCAGGAAACACAAAGAAAGGCGGAGAGACCGCTCCAAGTGAAAGGAGACTAAAGAGCGTGACAACGGAACGCAGCTCACAACCCGGAACTTCCTTTTGCTACAAAGGACATTACTGCAACAACAGAGAAGTTGGAATAAGGTCTTAGACCAGATAACAGTATTGTGTCAATGTTAATTTCCTGCTTTTGATAACGGTCCTGCAGTGAGATAAGAGAATATCCTCGCTGTTGGGAAATACACAACAGAGTGTCTGCGGTTGAGAAGCATCATGTCTGCAACGGACCCTCGAGCAGCTCAGGGAAAACACCACGCGGATGGACGGAAGGGTGGGCAGGTGGTGGCTGGGCACGTAGCTAAGACTGACAGAGACAGACAGTGTAAAATGTTCACCTTTGGGGAATAAATGTATGAAAATATACAGGAATTCTTTGTAGTATTTTTGTAACTTTCCTGTAAGTCTGAAATTATGTCAAAATAAATTTTTTCTGAAAAAAAACAATCTCTAAAAATCTAAAGCAAAAAGAAACAAGTGAACCCAACACCGTACTGATTTGATGACATAACCACAAAGAGGGGAAGTCATTCTTGCAAGTGACTGACAAACACGGTAATCTGTAGCTCTCCAGTGGGGCATGCCGTGAGGACAAAAGAACTAGAAACAGTCACAAACTGGCGGTAGCAAGCCCGTGGCTGGCAGCAGTACCGGTGTTTTATTCTGAGACTTGTGTGTATTATCGTGGGATCGAACAAATGAGTAATGCTGGTGACACTCACCCAGAACCAGGATTCCAGCACCAGAGAAAGACACAGTAAAAGTCAGATGAGTTGGACAGAAACCCAGGAGTCCTGGATGAGAATTCTAAGCAAAGTACCTGTACGAACTCACGAGGCCCCAGCCCTGGCCGCCAGAAAGGTTGCTGTGACCAATCAGCAGCAACCAATGTTAGGATGCTTATTTAGTCTGTAAATACCACTTCTACCAAAAGGAACCAGGGCTTTTTTGACAAATGGTTGATTCCAGCACTGGAGCAGAGAATGTTGGAGACGAGCCTGGGATATCTGGTCACACTGAAGAGCAGGGGATCCCTCATGCCACCATGGATTGTGTCAAAGACTCAGAGCCAACTGGAAGGCTCCCACAGCCCAGAGGCAGAATTATTTGAGCACCAATCAGATAATAACCACCAGGGCGGACGCGGTGGTGCACGCCTGCAATCCCAGCACTTTGAGAGGCTGAGATGGGAGGATCACTTGAGCCCAGGAATTTGAAGCTGCCGTGAGCTATGATGATGCCCCTGCACTCTGGCCTGGGCAATAGAGTGATTGAGACCCTGATTCAGAAGGAAAAAAAACAAGGAAAAAACCAAAAAAAAAAAACCCACCAACCTACAATGGTTAAACTACATCAAATGTGTTTAAATCCACCATTTCAATATGATACTGAAAAACCCCACGAAAGCCCGACACTCTCCCAGGTCACCTTTGGAGGATCGTCTAAGCAGAGAATTCAACTCGTTATTTTGAAAACGGCAGAGTAAGTGGGGAAAACTCCAGCACACGTCCCGCCTTTCCTACACGAACTACACCTGGGGGGAACCAAACAGGTGACAAAGGGAAGCGTGTTTGCAGAAACGTGTCCTTTAACACACGGAGACGGGATGGCAGGGCCATGACTGTCAAGGTGGTGACGCTGAAGGGAGAGACCGCCCCACGGAAGCACACGCCACCCCCCCCCCCGAGGGTCCTTGCTCGAAGGTCACCACGTCACTATGGAGGTGTGGGCAGCACAGGGGACCGACCGTGGCAGGCCGTGTGTCAAGTCCACGGGGAGGGTCAGCAGGGTCCAGAGAGTCCACCTGGCAGATGACCTGGTCGGCCAGAGACAGAGGCCCCGAGAGAGCCTGGGGTGAAGCCGGGAGACACCCCGGCACCCACGACGCGTGGCCTCGCCTGGCTGTGGATTCAAACGATTAGTGGAATCTGAGCTCAAGTTGGTTATCTGATAATATCAATGAAAAACTGGTTTTGGGGGTTTTTTTTTAGCTGTGATACTGGACTCACGGCTTTTATCTTTAAAATAGACTGAGCTCCCTACTGAAATATTTGGAGGTGGAATGGAATATCGGGGCGGGCAGAGGACAGCAGCTGGCCCGCAGCCGACTCCCATGGGAGTGGAGGTGGGCTGCCACACGAGAGGCTCGCGGCACTACGTGCTCCACGTCTGTATACATTAATACTTGAAGTTCTCCTTAACTAAAAAATAATGCCCGTAACTGCCACCCCACGGGCTGTCAAAGTTGAACTCACAAGCTACCAGGGAGTAAAACAGGCCACTCGTTGGGCAAACGCTGGGGACAGATCACTATGCTGGTCCAAGGACGCTGGCAACAGTGTTCCGCAGCCGGGGTGGTCCCTTCCCTCACAGGCCCACTCAGCCCCAGAGCAGGTTCCAGCTGTCTCCATTGCGCAGCCTCATCCCATCCCGTCTCAAAGTTCATGCGAGTGGATGAAAGCGGACAGGCGTCCCGCTGACCTGCGCGCCCACTCCCCGCACACCCTGCCCAGGAATCCCTTCTCCCGGAAGCCTCCTGGTCCCCCAGCCTGGGGGCTCCCTGCTAGACACTCTCAGACCCTGCCCTTCATTGAGCTCACTTGCTCTGCGAACGTGCAACATCAAGCCCCAGCAAACTAGGAAACAGCCAATATTCAACCTCTTTGACTCACAGAAAGGTAATTTCACGAGGTTCCCCAAAATGACGAGGCGGCATCTTTTACCTGATGACTTCATTAGGGTCTGTCCAGGTGCACTCTCCAGGCGCCCCGAGAACAACCTCCACACAGCAGGTCCCTCATCGCGACTGGCTGAACAACCAGCCCGGAGAAGCCCTCACTGCGCCACCCAGGGCACGGCCTGCCCTCTCCATTTACGAAGACCCGGCGGGTGGGGGGCTCTGCAGGAGGTCAGCGCTGTCCGAGGTCACAGGCAGCGGGCCGCCAGGATTGCAATCAGGGGCCAGCCAGCTGCCAGCAGCTCCGGGCAGCCTGACCCTCTCCACTCAAGCTGGCTCTACGACAACCCAAGACTTGTGGAGAAATTAAGTCACTTCACAGCGTGGCCAGGGAGCGTCACCAGAGCTGTACCGAGAACCACTGATGTCCAATCCCTGGGGGCCACGGCAGCTGCTGGAGTATGGACACCCACATATGTGCACTTGAGCATGACTAACTACTGCTGTACACACACGCAGTTAACTAGTGCCATAGGTAACTAGGCGCACGCAGAGGTAACTACTGCCATACATACGCGCACACCATTAACTACAGCTGTATACACATATTCACACGTACACAGTTAACTATGGCCACACACACGAACACACAGTTAACTATCCGTGTAAATACAGAGTTAACCACTGCCCCCCCCCCGCCGCCTCACACACACAGTTCATTACTGATCTCCAGCCTGTTGCCAGGTGAACCCACAGAGCTGTGTGGCCTGACCTTTGACCCTCAAGCACCAGATGAGTACACAGACACACTGGAGCCAGGCCCCCAGCCCCCTCAGCCTGCAGGTGTGGCAGGCGGGAGCCCCGGGAAGACAGCACCTCAGCTGTTTCCTCCTGGCCTCGCAGCCCCTGCACAGCCCACCCAAGGAAGAAGCAAGGACTTTATTAAATAATAAAGTGAAAAAACACGATACTCGATCAGCATAGAAAACCTACGTGTACACTAACTAAAATGGACACTCTGCACCCAACTGGTGCCTGCTGGGGCTGAGGGCTTTCCTATGCAGGCCCCGGGCAGAAGAAGAGAGGCTCAGACTTTCTGAGACTCGCGGACTCCAGCCCAGCCTCCAAGGAACAACCAGTGCAGGCAGCGGTAACCACGGACAGAAAACCAGGATGATAACTCTTCCGGCAGAGGCACTGGACATCTGGCCCAGAGCATCGAGGGAGACCCCAGCTGGGCACGACACCTGCCTGCCCAGGTCCCAAGCCCCTGCCTGTCACAGCTAGAGTCCCATCCCCCTGCACTGGGCACTGCTCTGTGTGGTTCAGAAGTGATCGGCTCTGGACACACAGGGATGAAGCTGTTTCTTCCTGTATTTTTTTTCTGATAGCATCACTTCCACCATAGTGACAGCTGTGAACACACCGTGTCATGCCGCAGGGTCACCTGCATGGACTTTGGGGATCATCTCCCTGGTACTTTCTGACTAATGAGTGACTCCTAACTAGTCGGAGGACTTCACCTAATGGTACGGTGACTTCGGTTAACCCTCTGTGCCTCAATTTCCCCATCTGCAGAAGAGGGAGGACACAGAGGCGAGGAGAGAACATCAAAGCAATACATCAGGCTGGGCGTGGTGACGCGCACCTGTAGTACCAGCACTTTGGAGGCTGAGGCAGGAGGATCACTTGAGCCCGTGAATTCGAGGCTGCAGAGAGCTATAATTGCACCACTTTACTCTAGCCCAGGTGACAGAGTGAGACCCTGTCTCTTAAAAAAACAAAAGAGAAACAAAAACATGCAAGACATCAAATGGGGTCACATCTGCCAGGAAACCACAGGCCCTTCTGGAACAATCTCTGCTGTTCTCACTACCCCAAAGGCCAAAGCCCCAGTGAGCCAGGAATGCTTGGACGAGGGACCCCACCGCTCTCCCTGCTGCCTTAACACGCAAACCAAACAGAACGTAAGATTTCAGAGTCCTAAAAATCTCCGAAAATTCTGAGCTAACCATTGGGAATGCAACAGACCCACTTCACTACAATAATCAGAATTTTTCCAGAATGTTTCATTCCTTCCCCACGACACTCAACCCCACAGAGGAAGGACCCCCCACCAACCAAACACGGGCTTCGTGCAGCAGCAAGTGGGAGGCCTGGACTCAGGAGGCGAAGGCCGTGTGTGATGCCCGAGCCCAGAGAGCCGCACTGGGCCACAGCTAACCCCCCATGCACCCAGCCGCAGCACTGCCGTGGGTCTTCTCAGCCCCAGCTCCTGCCTGCACATCAGCAAGACAACATCCTGTCTCTGCCACCCCTGCCTCACCCCGTCCCTCCAAGCACATCCTGGTACTCACGTAAGAAGTGTTTTTCCAATAAGGCGATTTCCAGGTGACCTTTGATCTCGTTCAGGCGATCAAACTCTGTCCGGTTAAAGTCCTGGACTCCTGCGGCCATGATGAGTGTCCCTGGACCAGCCTGGAAGAGAAACACCAAGAGTTCAGAAGCAGCGCCCGCAAGCCTTGTACCTGCACCAACCGGTTCCCTGAGAGGCTCCCGAGGGCCTCGGCACAGAGAAGCGGCAGCGCCTGAAAGGGACCAGCAGGTGCGGCCGCTGGACATGAGGATGGCATAACGGGCGGCCAAGTGACGGGTGCCCACCTGGCGCCTGCCTGAGCCATAGGGTGGGGGAGACGCCGGGTCCACCCTAAGACCCGCATCAGTCCTCCCTAGCTTCCGCCCTTGGTAGAAGGGACGTCCCAGACGATGTGGATATACTCAGAGCCCCCATAAAGCCAACTTTAAGACATCATTAAAAAGTAAACCCAGACAAGTGGCGCTAAGCTTCTTGATGGTCGTGGTCTCAATCTCGGGCTGCAGAGGGAAGAAACCCCGGCGCTGTGCCGGCCAGCGTGCCAGAGCAAGGCCCTCACACCCCAGCTGCAGCCGGAGGCCACGTCCACAAGCCAGCCACGCGAGTGAATCGGAGAGAACAGAACGGCTCCCGGGCAGTGGGGTCTGCGGGGAGCCAAGGAGAGCAAACTCCAGACAGGGCCTTGTCCTGTCTGCTCCAGGAAGAGGGAATTAAACCACCACTCCCACTCCCGTGAGCAGGGCGGGCTCCGTTTACAGCCACTGCTGCCCAAGCCCAGGGGCCGGGCACGGGCGCTGCTTCAGGTCCTACTGACTGGAGGGAGAGGAGAGAGGCCACGCCCGCACAGCCACGCCTGCCAGGGCCATGAAGTACACACGCACAGTTGCCTTCCTGCCGGCCTGGCGAGGGATGGCACACAGTGCCCCAGCACACAGCAGTGGGGACTCAGTGTTTCCACCTCGGTCCCCAGGCCCCCCACCCCTAGGGCTAGGTGAGGGGACACCCAGGCTGGGCGGGGGCCACCTGAACAGCACCATGATCTCACCATGCACACGTGTGGCTGGCACTGAGGCCATAGCCTGGGAAGAAGGTGCCGACATCAGGAGCAGCAGGTCTGGGCGAGGCCCTCTGGCCCATGGCTGCCCTGTCCCAACCTCCCGCAGGACATTCAGCTGCTCTGGCTGCTGGGTCACGAGTTCTGGGCAGGCCCCGAGCCTCGTCTATCCACTAACCCCTTGAAGCCCGGCCAGGGGAGGGCCATGGGCAGAGTCGTCCACCTGTCCAGCCCACCTGGGGGGTCAGTCCCTGAACTGACGCTGGCAGATGGGGGCAGACACGGGGCCTGCTCTAGGAGGCCTCGGAGCGTGGGTGCTGGAGCCGGGAGTGAGCCCACGGGTACCATCCGGGGGACAGAAGCTCCAAAAGGGGCCCGAGAAGGTCACGCGGCCCCATCTGTGCTGCAGCTAAAGCAGGGGCAGACTCTCGCCTGGACTCCTCGCCGACCCCAGAAGCCCACAACGCAGGTGTGGGGCCAGACGCAAACACAGACACTGAGGGCCACGTGCCACCAGCCGCCCTGCCCTGCCTGCCCTATGCTCACTGGGCAGCTCGGGCCACCTGAGCGATGACCCAGGCTGGCGCCATCTCCTGCCTTCACCCTTCCGGTCCCCACACCACCCCCGACCCCCACTCCCCTCCCTGCATCTACCTGGGGCGGTTCCAGGACACACACGGATCTCTCCACCTCGTCTCCCCTTCCCCGGCCCCTTATCCTTTTTTTTTTTTTTTTCTCAGGGGGGTCTAGAAATGTACCATTTTATTACAAAGAGTCTCACAAAAATGAAAACAGTATGTCACAACGGAAACTGGCCTACCAACCTCCACCCGCAGAACTGGGGGAAGACAGCGCAGGCGGTGTGCGTTGCTTGGCTCACCTGAGGCCAGTGGAAAGGTATGAGAACAGAACCAATCTAAACATGGCTGATGTCACCGTAGGAGGCCCCTTATCCTTGTAGCGTCCCCGTGTTCCTTGCATTCGAGTCAAACCGAGCCGCCCTGCCCCCAGCCGTGGTAAGGCAAGGCCAGAGACGGAGCGCGCCTGTCTCAGGAGGTCGCGAATGCGGAGCCCCAGCCGGGCACCCCTGCGGCCTCGCTCCCGCCCACGGGAACCCGCCACCCTCTGCAGGGCCGCCTTCGAGAGGACATTTTTTAAATACTTCACTCACTCTGTTTACAGTGTCTCCCTGCAGGTGCAGAGGACAAGTGTGGCACTTGGGGCCAGCAGGCCTATTACCCTCCCCATCTGCCGAGAGACCAAACACCACCAGGTGGTGACTCAGGTGAGCCCAGCCAGACGGTGGCCCAGGAGTGGGCACAAACCACGCAGGACGGTTGAGGCCCTGCCTGGGAGACATCCAGCATTTATTATGAACTATCCAACCCAGAAGACGGCAGGAACAGAACCAAGTGCACCAGGGCCACCACCACGCTGAAGACAGAAACCACCCCCTGCACAGCCGGGCCCCGCCAACTTCCTGCCCACGCCCCACGGACACCGGCCCCAAGCCAGGGTTTGTCTTTCCCATGATGCGTCTCCCTGGGATTTTCTCAAGTGATGCTGGAGAAAGGCGGTGACAAGGCAAGGCTGGGGCCCCGAGAAGCCTGGGGACTCCTGTCTGCAGCAGCGGCAAGGAGGCCAACCCACAGAGAAAGGCCGGGCAGGAAGCCAGGGCCCTCACCTGCCAGGCGCCACGAGCCAGGCGCAGCTTTCACTTGCTGATGTCCACATCACGTGGACACAGTAACATCCACCCCGGGGAGAGAGGAAGAGAGTGAGGGCCAGTCACCTGGAGGTCACGGACAAAGCCAGGATGTGCACCCACGCGCCTCATTCCAAGCCCGCCTTCACTACAGGGCTCCCCAGGGAGGACAGGAGACAGCTCTGCTCCGTGGCAAGTGTCCCAGCGCCCCACCTCAAACAGCACCCGCCTGTGACTGGGGGACGGACAATGCAGGCACTCGGGGAGTGAGGGGGGCCAGGGTCCCCAGGAGCACCGGCAGGCAGAGGAGGGGTGAGGGGGCAGGACAGGAGCCTGGCGGCCTTAAGGCCCTGGGACCCCAAGTCCGGGTCCAACCCAGCGTGCCGCTGACTCAGCGTGACCTTGGGTGTAACTTAACCGCCCAGGGCCTCAGTTTCCTTGTGTGTCGAATGGGCTGATGACCCTAGAAACCAGCCCCTGGCTGTGGTGTGGGGCAGACACTGACACGCCCTACGTCCCATACACCTCACACGTGTATGTCATCCCTGCAGGTGAAAAGACGGAAATGGGGCAGGCTGGGACCACCTGCCCCCAGGGAGCCTGCAGTGATGATGCACTCTCAGGAAGGCTTGAGACAGCCTGAGACAGCCAGGCCTGACGGTGCCGCCCTTTCCCCAGCACATCAGCCTTAGCACGGCGGGTTCCAAGAGACCCAGGAAAGAGACAGAAGCTCGGAGGCACCCATCCACCCCCGCGCACTCCTCCCCGCAAACAAAGAGGGAAACGCACACACGGCCAGGACGAGGCCACTCAGACAGGCAGCTCCGCCCTGGTGCGGAGGCGGAATATTCAAGCCCGCCGCGTCCAGCACTCTCCCCACCATGAAGAGGCGGCACGTCATTTGCTCCCCTCAGCTACATCCAAATGCATTAAGCCCTGGCCTCAGAGGGTCATCCCGGGGCCTGGGCCTGGGCCTCAGGGTACAGGATGGGTGGCAGTTCCGCTGGGTACCTGGGCAGCAAGGACCCGCCCTGCAGGAGCTCACCAGCAGCCCCTGCTGGGGATACACGGCCCCGGGGTGCTGGTCTGAACCCTCTGCAAGCCCTCGGGTCCCTCCGGCCGAGCCCCCTCAGGCGTACAGAGGAGCCGCCCTGAGCTGGGAGTCAGAGGTCTGGGTCGGGACCCCAGGCCAGCAGAGCCACCAAGGCTGCGGCATCACCACCATAGAACCAGGCTCTCAGTTCTTCCGGCTCTCCTAGAGCTGTGTCCCCCAACTTCCACCTCAACGGAAACCTGCAGCCCTCTTGGGAGGGGCGTTGGGCCTTCTGGGGACCCTCTTCCCGCTCCTGCCTCGGAGGTGTCTCTCCCATGGGGGCTCCCCCAGATGCTGCCCCAGCTCTAAGGACACTGGTACCCACCTCCCCGTCGCCACCCCTCCACCAGGCTGGCCCTGGCCACACGGACAACCCTTCCGTCCTTGCCTCCTGTGCCCGGCTCTGCTCCCTGCCCCTGGCCACACCCTGGCCTGGACATCACCCCAGAATGCTGTGCCCCTCCCCACACGCCCGCCTCAAGGGGCCTGCAAGCCCACCCAGGCCCCCTCCCCTCCCAGTTAGATCTGGACTCTGCCCTCGACCCGTCCACACAGTGGATGTTGCTCAGCCATGAAGAGGAGGGAAGCACCGACACCAGCTACAGCACGGGAGAGCCGTGTGCACCTCACGCCGAGTGAGGGAACCAGTCACAGCCCATGCGCTACGTAGCTCTGCTTATGTGAGACGCCCACGACAGGCAAACCCACAGGCAGGAAGCAGACTGGCGGCTGGCGGGGCTGGGGCAGAGGGAAACGGGGAGTGACTGCTAAAGGGTCCGGGGTCCCTTTTGAGGTGGCAAAAATGTTCTAAACCTGACTGCAGTCATGGTCACGTAACTCCGTGAACACACTAGGAAGCCCTGAATTGCACACCTCGGACAGGTGACCTGTGCCGTGTGGGTACATCTCAACACAGCTGTTGGGAAACCAACCCGAGGCCATGGTGCTGGAGCCAGGGTCTCGGGATGCCCCCAGGAGGCTGCGCAGGGGGGAAGCAATGCACTCCAAGGAGGGCGATGGGAGGGAGGGGCTTGGGGGTGGCAGGCACCCACGGCACCCCACCCCGGGGGGCCTCAAGAACACGACCAGAGCAGGTTACACGCTACAAGAGTGAGGCATCACCAAAGAAGCCTGGGCCCGGGCAGGTTGCAGGAGCAATACGGCACGGTCGTTAACGATGACAGCCAGCTGCACACCCAGGATGAGCCAGACACGGGCTGAGCACTTTTCACATATCGCCTCATTTCATCCTCCAAGCAGGCCTGGGAGGTAGATACGATTTCATACCCTTTTAAAACTGAGGATGCTGAGGCTCAGGTCAAGGTTAAACAGCTGAACAGCCTGGCCCAGCCTCTCTGCTGTCAGTGTCTGACCCGCATTCAACATGAGCCCCCAGGCCAGGGCTGTTTTCTGCCACATGACTTTCCTGCCCGTGATTCCGTCTGCATCCCTGTGGTGGTGTCCCTCTCCGCCACCCACGGCCACAAGGAAGGGGAAGCAAGGTCCGTACACCGACCTTGCCCGGCCTCTTCGGCATTTGCCCCCCCACCCCCAGCTGCAGCGCAAGAAGCCAGGCCCCCTCCCAATTCAACATGTCACCCCGAGGACCCTTCCGGCCTGGTAGACAGCACCTGCTGGTCAGACCACAGCCTGCCTTTCCCATGAGGCCCTGCCCATCCCACCTGCACCATGCCCTGGCAGGGTCCCCTGGCTCCATCTGCCGCCCCCCGGAGCCACATTCTCCAGACCACTCACCGGTGACCCACCCTAGAGCAGCCAGCTCTGACACTGACCCTCCCCTACGGGGGCTCCCTGTGCCCCCAAATCCATATGCTCTGCCCCAGGTGAAGACCCCTGTGATCCGGCAGCCTCGCCTCCTGCTGCTCTAACCAGAGCTGCCCCTGCAACCTGGACCTGCTCCCCTCTGCCCTGGCCCTCCAACTCACCCACCACGGCAGCCCCCAGGGACCACGGCATCCCCCGGGGACAGGCCCCCTCCCTGTATCAGCCTTGGCAAGCAAAGCCACCTGAAGGCAGGACATAGAATCAAAGTCCCAGAGCCAGCCCCTGCCCAGACCTTGCCATCCACCAACACCAAAGCACCATGCCTGCCACGGGGACCCCTGCCTGGCCCACACGACGTGCCGCTCCTGCTCCAGCCAGAGCCTCAGAGCCTCTGGCAGGCAGCCCCATTCCAGCTGCACCACCAGCTGTACGCAGAGACCACACCCAGCAAGAGGCCCTCGGCCGGCCAGCTGCTGGGACTGTCGCAGAGAGGCAGCATCAGGTGCCAGGCACCATGCTCTTCCATGACAGCACTGGTTATCTGCACAGCTGCCCAGTGGGCAGCACTGCTGGACTGGGTGGCCAACTCAAGCCTGGCAGCTGATGAACGGCCAGGTGAGGCTCCGCCTAGGGGGCTGGCCCTGGAGACCCTCTGCACCACCTCCCTGCCCACCCCCACCTCAGACACCCACACACTCAGAGGGGAGGGCCCAGACCCACGTGGGGTCCGGGTCCCCACCTAGACAACATCTGGAGCAAAGCAGCTACCACACAGCCCTGCTGGACAGACAGATGGACAGAGTGGGAGCCAGGAGGACAGCCCGGCTTGGGCCTTTGCGTGGGATTCCTGCCGCCCCTCCCCGCTGAGCTTGGAAGCACGTGTTGGGGGCAATTTGCACACTCAGCCCAAAGACCTGAGATTCGTGGCCCACAGTCCCCCATGCCAGCACCGGCCAGAACTGGACAAGACATAGCTTTCCCGTCAAGGAAACAAAGCCTGCAGGAGGGGCACACAGCACAGCGGCCGGCGGACCAACCGGCCTGGAGCCAGAGGCCAGTGCCAGGCAGGCGGGCACCCCTCCCGGCTCCACTGCACCAGCCCCGGCAGCAGAGTGGCCCTGCCCACCGGGCGCAGAGGGAGCAGCTAGCTCTCGGGAGGCGGTGCCAGCATGTTCTCAGTCCCTGCCAGGAGCTGTCCTGTTACAAAGCATGAATGACACAGCAGCCAGGGAAGGCCAGTGCTCACTGGACATGTCTGGAGAGAAAACCTGGCTCAGGAACTGGGAGGGGACACCAAAAGATGCCACACCTGGGATGCGCACTGGGGGATGAGCCAGTGGTCACACCTGCCCAGAGAAGGGGCCGTGGTGAGTGTGCCCCGCCCCCACGGAACACAAGCTTCCAGAAGGCAGGCCCCACTCGTGGTTCCCGCCCTGGCCCCCGGGCCTGGCTGAGGTGTTCATTTGCTGCCCAAGTGAAGAGCCCCCATGACTGGCCGCAGGCCCAGCCCTGACCGCACAGGTGACAAGGGCCAGCCGGGGCTTAGCCAGCTGCCGGGGGATCAGGGACACACACCCTGCCACGGCCAGACAGACCAGCCAGGTGCCAGCAGCTTCCAGACAACACCCTACCCCACCCCACGTCCACGCTTCCCCCAACCCCGCGTCATACTCCCAGGGCTCAGGTCAGGGCTTCAGCGTCGCTTTTGCATTAGACGTTCACCAACCACCCAGGAAAACCGGTGATGGAGATGAGGAAGTGCAGCCGCCAGGCCAGGCCTTGGTGCAGAGAAGGCCCAACCAGGACAAGCCCCTGCCTGGCGAGGTCCATGGGGCAGTGAGCAGGCCCGTCTGTCTCTAAGCGGCACAGCGGGACACGAATCTGCCTGTCCACGCTCAGTGTGGCCTTCAGAGGACTAGGATGACACCGCCAGCCCACACCAAGAAACCCAGAGGCGAGGCCAGCACAGCGGGGTACTCACAGGGTCCCTCAGCTCCTCGCTGTCCCGGGGTGAGGTCCGAGGTATCTTCAGGGGTATTTCGTCTCCACATTCGGTGTCCGAGGCGTTTGGAGACTCTGCTAGATCGAGGAAGTCATCTCTCTTGTGACCTCTGAACCTGATCTTGTCCAGCCTCCTTAGCATGTTCAGCACCGAGCTCCTCCGCTTCACCCTAACATGACGGTCGGGGTCCCTGTGGGAGAAGGAAGGGCACCATCACCTGCCAGCTCCCAGCACCGCCCCCTGCCCAGGCCCCATGCCCTGGGCTGTGACCAG
This sequence comes from Indri indri, assembly GCA_004363605.1. Lineage (NCBI taxonomy): Eukaryota > Metazoa > Chordata > Mammalia > Primates > Indriidae > Indri > Indri indri. Next base: position 22,753 of record RJWJ010021227.1, read on the forward strand.
GCCCCTGTGCTCAGCGAGTGGCCAGTTCAGCTTTTCAAAGAAAACCACGACCCACAGACCCCGCCTCCCTCCCAGCGGGCGGGGCCGTCACCTGCACATGCACCAAGGATGGATGCACCGCAGGGTGCCCACGCCCCACATCTGCCCTGCCCCGCCACTGAGCTCCTCCCACCGCCTCCCACCCAGGCAAGTGCCCCCGGCTCCTGGCCAGGCAGACAGAAGCTGAGGTCTGGGCCCGGCCCACCAAGGTGGCTCCGAGACCCCAGGAAAAGGGAAGGAGAGCCAACCACTCCCACAAGTTCCCCAACAAACTGTTAAGCACTGGGTGGACGCTCCGGCCACACGTACTGCCCGGGACAGCAGCCAAGGCCTGGAAACCACCGGATATTCAGCATCGGCCGTGCCTCGGTGGAGTCCCTGTGGGACAGGTGGGACCTGGCCCAGAGTCCCAGGACCCCAACCACCCCGCTGTGTCTGCCCCGAATGCATTTCTACTGTGGTCTGACCCTGGCTCGGCCTTAGAGCCTCCACTCAGACGCCGTTTCCTCCAAGAAGCCTTCCCAGAGAGCTGGGTGAGGAGCCCGGTGCCGGCCGAGCCTCCCCGGCCAGCGTGGGGCAACGGGGGAGAGGTCTGATGCGGCCTCGCACTGAGGTGTGAGTCGCTGTGTGTAAATCCACACACGCGTGTGCACCAAGCATGGAGGTGCCGTAGGGTGCCCAGTCCGACTTCTGCCCTGGCTGGGCCAGGAACAAGGCAGCCCCAGTCCCAGGGGCAGGGTGAGTGCCCATCCAGCCAGCCCCACTCCAAAGCCCCCGGGATAGGCTGCCCATTCAGGAGGGTCCCCCAGCCCCTACCCCCATCTCGGTCACACGGCTCCCACAAACCCCAGCCCCGGACTTCTACGAGAAGCCTGGGTGCCCAGGTGCCCAAGGAGGGTGGGGCTCTGCACACACCTGGGCTCAGAGTCCGTCCTGACACTCCGCTTTCTGAAGCGGGAATGACGCCAATGAGGCGAAAGAACTCTGAGAACCAGGATGACACGCGCAGACTGGGCTGCGTGCAAGGAGAGAGGGAGGGGCCCGGCTGAGGTGCTTCCCAGCAGCGCAGGCGAGGAAAGGGCACCTGCTGGGTCACCGAGGAGGGGCAGCTCCAGCGGGACATGCCCGTCTGCAGCCCTGACTCAGCCCCCTGCCCCCAAGGCTCCTTGCAATCTTTGGCATCACGGCTCACGTCAAGTCACGTCAAGAAGACCCGCTAGCAGCAGGGACCCCGAGACTCGGTCAGAGTGTTCCAGAACTGGCTCTGAGCAGCGACTGCTGAGTTGCGCAGAGTCGGGGGAGGGGCCACGCAATGCTCCAGGACAGGCGTTGCCCAGCTCGCTCAGAACGTCACAGGGTGGTCTGACGCTGGCCCCGGCACAAACCCACAGGGAATGGGACCTACACAGGGTGGTCCAGACACCCAGCGTCCCCAGAAGTGGGCAGCACTGTGGGTGACAGGAGAGGTGGTGTCCCTGCTCACATGGTGGGGACCTGTGCTAGCCATTTGGAAAAACATCACCCAGAGGAACTGTGAACCCCAGAGGGACTGAGGGTCAGTAAACTTACAACACGCACAGCAAAAGGAAAGAGAACTCGGCGCTTATCAAGTCCCTAGAGAAAAGATGACGATCTGTATTGAAACTGAGAAATAAGACTGCAAAGTAACAAAGTCTAACAGACAACTGGAAAAAAGTACAAAACTTCCATGTGTTACAAAGTGAAAATTTAAAACCACGCAGTGAAACAGGGGATATAGGTAGCAAATAATGTACGTGAAGGGTTACTGTCTGCCACAGGACGGTTCGAATAAACTGGGGAAAACGACAAGACCACCTTCCAACTTGCGTAAAACCTTCAACTTCACTAACAAGGAAACAAGCTAACCAGGGCAGCAGAACACATCAGGGCCCGGGACACAGACACCCTCGGGACCAGCGATTCCACCTGCTGAGCTCCGCACGACCCTGGGATCGAATCCTAGACATGGAGAAGGTCTTGCCCAGGGCCACATGTCACCCACTGCCCGCTGAGACAGGTGGGGGTCCACAAGGCCATTGGTGCTCACGCAGGACGCCGTCCCTGCGAAGTGAAAGGCACGTATGACACGGGATCCCTGTGGTCACCGTCATGGTGAACAGGCGTGTGGACTAACACTGGTGCCATGGGGCCCGTGTCACTGCTGGCTCACAGTGGCCTTCAGCAATTCTCTCTCCAAATGTCCTATATGCCTTCCTATTGCCTTTCCCCCCGGCCCCATTTGTTTTATGGTAAAACACACATGACATAAAATTTACCAACTTCACCATTTCTGAGTGCACAGTTCGGTAGCACTAACTGTGATATGTCCAGGACAGTTGTGCATCTGTCTCCAGACACTTCGCCTTGTAACACGGACACTCTGCTCAAGAAGGACAGTAAGTCCACTCCCCGACCCTGGCAGTCATCATTCCTGCTGCTTTTTTTAATTAAAAAAAAAAAAAGAAAAGAATAAACTGGGTAGGGACATGTAGCAACATAAAATCCACTTCTTTTCATTCTCAAAAGGCCCGAGCGACCCTCCTCCTGGGAGCGGCAGCTGGAAGGGAGGCTGAGGGGACAGGCCTGGGGACAGGCGGGGGCGGGGGGGGGGTCCCTGGCTGGCTTCCACCTGGGGCACAGTGGGACAGCCACGCTCTTACGCGCACAGAGCTCTTGGCCACTTGGAGCCTGAGGAGGCCCAGTGTCTGGGGTGCCGGTGTTCCCTGAGTCTGGGGCCACCTTCCCAAATCAGCTCAGGCAAGCAAATGAGGCGGCTGCACCAGGAGAGGGACAAAGGCACTGAGTGTCCCGTCTGCCACCATCAGAATGCAACACGCGCCCTGCCGCAGCGCCAGCTACCAGTGGCCGTTCTCCCCAGGCTCTGCTGCTGGCCAGATCACACCGGCCCTCAGGAGCCCACCCAAGCAGGGGGGTCCCAGATAACCCCACTCCCGGCCCCCACCCACCTCAACTAACTCTTTGGGTTCCTCAAAAGGACAAACTCTTCACGCTGCAATCAGTAAGGATCACACTCCACGTCACCGACCACACCACCGGGCACGAGTCCAGGCTGTGCTCCTGCCCCGTGCCTGCCCCAGGGAAGGACACCCTCTGCGTCCACATCAGCAGCCCCCCATTCCGAGCTGAAAGGTATCCCACCCTATGCCAGGACGACCTCCTCTCAGTGACATCTGCGAAGGCCCTACTTCCAAGGGTCACATTCACAGGCTCGGGTGGGCACAAATTTTGGGGGGACGTTGTCGAACCTGGCACACTCTTGACCTACAGACGAAGCAGCTGAGGCGGAGCCCCAGGACCACGCACACGCGGACTGTCCCAGGGCTGGACCTCAGACCCAGGCGGAGCCCCAGGACCACGCACACGCGGACTGTCCCAGGGCTGGACCTCAGACCCAGGCGGAGCCCCAGAGCGCAGCCTTCCCACCAGGCCAGTATCCCCTGATATCTCACCCGAGTCCCCACACCTCCCATCCTGGCCACTGCTGCCACGTGTCCCCCCCACACACCCCCTGCAGCCCTCCCCATGGTCCACAGGAGGAAGCCCGACTCCTCGGCCTGCAGTCGAGCCGCTCCCCCCAGGACCGGCCCCTCTGCCTGCATCCGCCAGCCTGGCCCGTGCAGCCCAGGGTCCCCAGCAGTCCAAACCACATCACCCTCCCGGACTGGCTTCCCTCCTCTTGTCCCATGAAGGTCCTGAGAGGGAGTCAGCCCCTTCCCTCGCTGGCTCCCTCAGTGGGGCGGGTTCTCAGGTGGCCTCCCCCCTCCCCCAACCACCCGGCCTTCCGGAGGCGTGAGCCTTTTTCTCAGGATCCAGATGGCTCTAGAAGAGCACGTGACACCCAGGACCCAGGGGGGACCTGCCATGCCCCCATCGCCTGCGTACCTCCATCTGGAAACACCGCGTCAGGAAACACTCCTCGGCTGTGGCTATTCCAGACCCTGCTCCGGGACCAGGGCGTGCCGTGAGGACCCAGTGACCCCACGCCTCTGAGAGGCGGCTGGACACCAACAGCACAGAGAGGGTGGCACCTGCTGCTGTGCCCGGAGCAGGGCAGGGGGCTCCGCCACGGCTCTCCCCAACGGCCCAGGGCAGCACCCAGCCAAGCTCTGGGCCCCTCTGCAAGCAGGACGCGGTCCAGCCCAGCAGCCCTGGAACACAAAAGCACGCTGCTCTGGAAACCCACTGAATCGCCTCTGGACACACAAAGGCAGCAGTGTCTAGGGAGCCCTGGACTTGAAAACCAAAAGGACTTTCATTTCCCCTTCCCTAGCCCAAGACTAAAGGGGAAAAAAAAGTGGTCCCTGGTCCTGGCGCTTGCCCTGAGCTGCGTCTCCTTCACACCATCGCCCGGCCCGAGCTCCCATCCGAGTTCTGGATCCGCGGCCCTGCACCAAGGCCTGGCTCCAGCCGCCCTCATCGTCTCGCTGTCCCGTGGCTCTCCCGCTGGTCCCTGGATAAACAGTGTCTGCTTTCCCACAGGATGCTCCAAACAATATTCCGGGGAGGCTCACAGATGTTGGGCAAGACCCACACGCCTCCCCGCCCCCCTCAGCGGGCCACAGCGGACACCTGGCCCTCTGCCAAGTCCAGTCCTCTGGGAAGGCGGCCCCTAAACCTCCACCGAGGTCAGAAGGCCTGGGATCGAGGCTAGACCCCCAGGTGTGGCCACCCAGGGCAGCGGGAGCGCACCTGAGGATGCAGCAACCGGTGGGCTCCAAGGCTCTGCAGGGGGAGCAGGAGGGCCGGGGAAGGGCATCAACCCCTGCGCCCCTCAACGCCCCCACGCCTACTGCCACGCACCCGCACCTCCCCCACTGCCCCATTCGGGCAGAGGCCCACGGACCCGAACCAGCACCCAGCTCCCTGGGCCGGGCTGTGTCCCTGAGAGCCAAGGGGCCTGCGGAGTGACCACTGACCCCGCCTCACTCCCGCCCAGGCTGCCCTCGTCCCTGCGTCAGCTCGGGATGGTGGCTCACACCTCGTGACCTGAGGCCTTCCCTGGATCCCAGGCCTGCCCAGGAGCCCCCTCCCTCACCTTGGACTCACACCTCCGTCCTGCCAGGCTGGGCACAGTCCTTGGGACCCCAAACACTCCCGGCGTCAGTACCCTGATGTTCTGCCGACCCTCAACTCTGTGCCCTCACCTGGCCTCCCCACGGGCTCCAAGCCAGTTTATCCACCGCCTGCTGGACATCTCGCCAGCACGTGACTCTGCCACGCCTGGCACAGAGCTCCAGTCTCAACAGCACTCTCGCTTGATGGCACCATGTTCACCAGCTGCTGGGGCCAGAGCCCTCCAAGCAGC
>RJWJ010021228.1:0-28136 GCA_004363605.1 Indri indri
TGCCAGGCGTTCTTCCAGCACTTGAATTCAAAGGCCCTGCCAGAACTGAATCCAAAGATAAACCAAAAGGCCATCTGAAACTGGAGCCAAACCCTTTCCCAGCTCAAATAAAAAGATCAAAGAGCTACTCATAGCACTTGAAGTTGCATATAGAGGCAATCTTGGGTGAACTCAAACTAATTAAAGCTGAAGCCTGGCAGCAGTCAACTAAACCTAGGAAGAATCTGGTTGATCTGCGCCTTGCTCTAACCATCAGAGCAAAGTTCTTATACTCTCTCTGGAATAAAGAAGCAAATAAAAGCAGAATTATATTTCAATCTCTACTTTTTTAGGAGACTATATTCAGAAAAAAGATACTTTAAAATGTATATATATGAGGAAGTAGGAAAATACGCAGTGGTGTGCTGGAGCCAGCTCTGTTCACAAGAGATATTTGTGGACATCTTTTTCTAACTCTCTGTTCTGTTCTGTCAGATTATGTTGGTAACTTGAACTCAGCTTTGGTGGGTGTTTACACAATGGAAATTGGCAAATGCCAAATCAGAGCTGCTGCTGTTGCTGCTGCTGCTTCCTCTTCTCCTTTATAGGGCTAATTTTTAAACATTTATAACATACACTGAAAATATGACCCCATAATCAAGAGAAAAAATAGTCACTAGAATCAGATCCATAGATGACCCAGTTATAATATTAGAATAAGCGAAAAGGACTTTAAAATAACTATTATAACTATATTTAAGAATACACAGGAAAATACGGGCATAAAGGGTGAAGAGATGAAGTATTTCAGAAGAGAAATAGTAACTCTAAAATGAACTAAGTGTAAATAATAGAAATTAAAAAATCGTTATCTGAAATGAATTCATTTGGGGTCTGAGACACTACAAAAGAAAACATAAGTGGAATTTGAAGATAGATTAATACCAATTATCCAAACAAAAGCAGAGAAAGAAAAATGATTGAAAAATAATGAATAAAGCAACCATAACCTGTGGACTAATACTAAGCTGTCTAATGTATACAGTATTTGGAATCCCAGAAGGAAAGGACAGATAATGGGGCGGAAAAAGAATTTCGAAGAAACAATGATTAAATGATGAGAAATATTAACTCACAGACCTAAGATGCTCAATGAACCCTAAGGAGGATAAGTCAAAAACAAACATAGAAAGTCCTAGACATAGCAGTCAACCAGATGAAAACAAAATGGAAATCAGGGTGGTTTTATAACATGTCTACAAATTCTTTGATATCCATCCCTTCAAGAGTTGATATGTAATTCCCCTCCCCTTGGATGTAGGCTGGACTTAGTGACTCCCTTATAGTAAAAAAATATGGGAGAAAGGACAGTGTGTGAGTTCAGTTGAGGTCATAAAAGATGTCATGACTGCTCTGTGCTCACTCTTGGATCACTCACTCGGGAGGCAGTCAGAGGCCACGTCATGAGGGGATTCAAGCAAACCATGGAGAGGTCCACATCACAAAGACAGAGGACTTCTGCCAACAACCAACAAATAACTAATGCCTCCTGCCAATGGCCATGTGAGTGAGCCATCGTAGGGGTGGCTCCTCCAATCTCAGTAAACCTTTAGATGATTGTAACTCTAGCCAACATCTTCATTGCAAACTCATGTAAGATCCCAAGCAAGAACCATGAAACTAAGCTGCTCCCAAATCCCTGACACACAGAAACTGTGAAATAACTGATGTTTAATGGTGTAAATCAAAAGTTTTGGGGTAAGTTGTTAACATAGTGATAGATAACTAATACAAAGAGAAAATCTTGAAGCAAGTAGAGAAAAATGACACATATTCAGAGAAAAAACAATAAGAAATAACATCGACTTCCAAAAAGAAACAATGCAAATTAGAAGATAATAGAACAAGATTTTTACCATGGGTTTAAAAACAGAACTCTCAACCTACAATTCTATATCCAGCAAAAATGGGCTTCGAAAATGATGCCAAAATAAAGCATTTCTCAAACAAATAAAATCTTAAAGAACTTATTGCCCTTATATGCACATTAAAAGATATATCAGAGGACACTCTTCAGACTAATGGGAAATTATGCCAGAAGGAAACATATAACCATAGAAAGGAATGAAGAGAGTTGTGAATAAGCATAAAATATGTTTTTCTTCTTAATTAAAGAAATTAAGAGAAATTTATAAATTCTGTAAATTCATCAATTTTCTTTTCTTTTTCTTTTTGAGACAGAGTCTCACTCTGTTATCCTGGCTGGAGTGCAGTGGCATCAGCCTAGCTCACGGCAACCTCAAACTCCTGGGCTCAAGCAATCCTCCTGCCTCAGCCTCCCGAGTAGCTGGGACTACAGGCATGTGCCACCATGTCTGGCTCATTTTTCTATTTTTAGTAAAGACAGGGTCTCATTCTTGCTCAGGTTGGTCTCGAACTCCTGAGCTCAGGTGATCCTCCCCACTTGGCCTCCGAGAGTGCTAGGATTACAGGCTTGTCAATTTTCTAACAAAAGAAAATTGTAAATTCTGCTTTCGGACAAGATGAAATAACAAAGATTGCATATAATAATGTCCAAAAAGTGACAAAATATATATTTTTCAAGACACTGGACATCGGAAAAAGGACAGTGATTCCAGAGATGTGGGCCACAAATAAGGTGAGCCCTGTGATTGCCCCAGCTTACTGCCATAGAGTTTCCAGGCCACAGGCAAAGAGGGGCTTTCAGGTGGAGCCTGGTAGACAGCCTGAGTTGAGAGACAGAGATAAGAGTCCAGGGTTACTGAGGCATCTAGAGCTTGCAAGACAGAGCACAAGAGCAAAGAAGATGGTACAGAGAACAAACTCTAGAAATCTGCAGAGTTCCCCCTGAGTATCAGCAGAGTCCGGATCAGCAAATTCATTTGAGGCAAACTTATGAGGCTCAAGTAGGAACCAGCCAAAACGATTCAGAAAACAGTGTCTAAATCTCACCCAGGGCTGGGAATAGTGCCTGTTCCCACCGGCCAGACTGGAAAACCTCACAATTATGGGACATTGAGTAGAGAGCACTTAGAAGGGTCTTACCTAAGTGGCAGGAAATAATTGGCCCTAGATTAAACACTGCTCTGGACCCATCTAAAAAATCTTGAAAGCAAGACCTAAGTAACTTTCCAAGTAACTTAATTATGTCCCAAAATAAAGGTCAAGAATATTTATAGAAATACAAAAATATCCAGCACCCTAAAAGGACAATTCACACTGTCTTGTATACAATCAAAAATTACCATGCTTGCAAAGAAGTGGGAAAATGTGACTCACGGAGTAATCAATAAATCGAAACATTTAACAGTTCTTATAAATGTATTGTGTCAAAAGTTAGAGATGTGGAAGATATAAAAAAAACCCAAGCTGAACTTGGAGAGATGAAAACCATACAGTAGTCTCTCCTTATTCACGGTTTCGCTTTCCATAGTTTCAGTTGCAGTCAATTGAGGCCCAGAAATAAACAATTCATATGCTTTAAATTATACACCTTTCTGGGTAGCACAATGAAATCTCAAGCATCCCTTTGTTCAGCGTATCCACGCTGTATATGCTCCCCACCCATTAATAACTTAGTAGCCATCTCAGTTATCAGATCAACTGTCACGGTATTGCAGTGTGGCGGGTGTTTGCACACAACCTATGCGTATCCTGCCGGACACTTTAAATCATCTCTAGCTTACTTATGACACCTTATACAATGTAAGTGCTGTGTATAAGTCATCCTTATACCGTATCATTTTTTATTTACTTGTATTATTTTTATTGTTGTATTATTATTTTTATTGTTTTTTTTTTAATATTTTCCATCTGCAGTTGGTTGACTCTGCAGATGCAGAACCTGCAGACTCAGAACTGAATACATAGGATTCGGTACTATCCGAGGTTCAGGTATCCTCTGGGGGTCTTGCGACATATCCCTGGTGGATAAGGGGGGACTACTGTACAGATTACCTGATTCCATTTATGTGACGTTGAGGAATAAGCAAAACCATAGCATTAGAAATCAGAACAACGGTTGCCTCTGCAGGGTGAGGATTACCTGGAAAGGAGCTCAAGGGAATTTTTGGAGATGATGGAAATGTTCATATCTTGATTAGAACTGTGGTTACTGGATGTCTTCACTTGTCAAATTTCAAAGAACTTTACACTTAAGATCTGTGCATTTCACTGTATGTAAATTGCACCTCAATCAAAGTTTTAAAAAGAGAGAGAAGAGGAAGCACTGGGCAGGAACTTGGGGGCTGGTTCTTTACCCTTCCCTTGCTTGACCTTGACCTTCTCCACTAGTGGGCTCCCCTTGGTCCAGCGGGCAACACCAGCCAGCCAGCATCCATCCATGTCCTGTTTCCTGCGTATCCTTGGGTGGTGTTCTGGGCAGCAGTCACTGGAATTTTTTATAGCTCTTAATTTGGAGCAGAAATTTTCACTTGTTTAAAAATAACTCATCATACAATTTACAAAACCAATTGAAAGACAAGGTAAAATTCTTGAAAAGCTTAGCCATGTTAGGAGAGAACAATATCTCTGTGTACGCATACAGCAGTTCCCCTTATCCATGAGGCATATGTTCCAGGACCCCCAGTGGATACCTGAACCTCAGGTAAAACTGAACCCTATAAAACCATTTTTCCTAGACATACATGCATACCAACAATAAAGTTTAACTTACAAATTAGGCACAATAAGAGATTAATAACAATAACTAATAATAAAATAGAACAAATTTACAAGAATATGCCAGCAAAGCGCAATATACTCTTGTGCTTTGGGGCCTTTATTAAGTAACATAACAGTTACCTGAACACAAGCGCGACGATACCTCTACAGTTGATCTGATAACCAAGACAGCTACTAAGTGACTCACAGGTACATGGCATATACAGTGTGGACAAGCTGGACAAAGCGATGATTTACATCCCGACAGGACAGCGGGAGATTTCATCATGCTACTCAGAAAGTCTCACAACTTAAAACTTAAGAATTATTTGTTTCTGGGATTTTCCGTTTAATATTTTGGGACTATGGTTGACCGTGGGTAACTGAAACCGTAGAATGTGAAACTGAGGATAAGGTGGGTCTACTGTACATACTGACAGCCTTGAGTCCCACTTAAAAGATGTCAGCAGGTGCAGCACAGTGCCTCACGCCCTTAATCCCAGCAAGGCCAAGACAGGAGGATTGGTTGACGTCAGGAGTTTGAGACCAGCCTGGGTAACCCAGCAAAACCCTGTGTCTACAAAAAAGAAAAATTAGCTAGGCATGGTGGTTCCTATAGTCCTGGCCACTCAGGAGGCTGAGGCAGGAGGTTCTTTTGAGCCCAGGAATTCGAGGCTGCAGCGAGCTACGCCCAGCCTGGGCAACAGAGTGAGACTGTGTCTCTAAATAAATAAATAAATAAATAATTTTTTTTTTTTTAAAGATGCCAGCAATGATTGAGAGTCATCAGGAACAGCAGATCTAGAAGCAACCAAGAAAAAACTAAAGAGTCCAACTTTTAGTTCAGGGCAAAATAGATTTTATAGCAAAAGGATGGAACAAAGAGAAATCTATTCAGGACTAGAGGAGCTGACTACTAAAATTGCAAGGATAAATCACAGGGTAACTGACATAGGGCACTCCCCATAGGGCCCTTCACCAAGGGGTCACAACTCAATAAAGGGAACTTTTTCACTTAATTCTCCTCCTACACACACACACACACACACACACACACACTCCACTTTGCTACAGAGTTTCTTTCCTTTGCCTCATCCCCCAGTTAAGACCTTTGTAGCCAATGCATCCAAGAGGACAATTCACAGCACGAGGACCTGGTTTTCCTCCTGGGCTTTGAGAACGCACGTATGAATCACTTTGAGAATACTTCCCACTCGAGCATTTCTTTGGCTCTTATCCTGAAAATAATAGTGAGTTATCTTCAGTGCTGACTCAGCCTTCAAAAGAACCTACTACAAATCCAGAACCACAACAAGAAACGTGGGAATTTTGTCTCTCTTCAAAATTCATTTTGAATTATCTCTCGTTTTTAGCTTAAGGAACTCCTATAACGTAAGTAATTATACATTTGCCTAAATGAAAGCTTTATGGTATTATAATTCTCAAGATAGTGTTTTAGAAATATTAATCTGATTGAGAGAATTATTTACATTATCTTGTACTCTCTGGGTAGTATAAATATTGTGTCTAATTTGATTAACAGTCCATTAGCACACGGCAATTTTGGAAGTATCACATGAGCAACGCTGAAATTGGACATATTTGAAATGGCAAAAGGTATTTTTATACGCCAAAAGCTGTATTACTGTAGTTTTAAGACAAACGTGAAGTGCCTTGATGGTTTTATTTGACAAAGTAACTTGATGTTTACCTGAATACATTTGAATTGGAATGTGTAAAACAATAGAGTATCAGAAAGATTAAAAGGTCTATCTTGTTATTTTGAGCCAATAGACCTCTTCCTCTTCCCCCATACAGGTAACTCCCCATCCACGACTCCAGGCAGGACCCGGAAAAGGCTAGTGGTGTGGACCAGTGACAAGAATGTGGCTTTAAAGCCCGGGGTTAGCACTTACAAGCTGACCCTTTTGAAGCCTGGATTTCCATTGTAATGGGCCCTGTGATTTAGACCTACCTCCAGGAACAATTGAGATGATCAACAGGAAATCACTTCATTAGGATAAAGGAACTACACAAAGGGGATTTAGGAGACAACGTTTTGCATTTGTTAGACATGCTGGCTCTGAAACCAACTGCCTAGGTTTGAACCTCTGTCTCTGGCTAAACAGGGAAACCCAAGTCTCAGTTTTCCCATTTTTAAAATGGGGATGATCATAACATCTCCTGGGTGGTCATGGAGGTTAAAGGAGCCAACTCAGCAAGGCTCTTGGCACTGGAATTGCTCGGGATACATTAGCTAGAACGGTTATTTTTTAAAACGGTGACCACTCTCGTAGGTGTCAGTCGGCCCGTGTTCACTGCTGTGTGCAGGGAAGTCCACCAGGACCTCTAACTCACCTGGTCCAAACCCAAATCCACCACCTTCTCCCCAGCTCACCCCTCCTCCTCATCTCACCATTGATCCCACTGCAACACTGGCCCTCCCCCAACTAGTCCCAGCTCCCCTTCCCCTCCCACCCCCAAGTCCCACACTCCAGGAGGCACAAATCCAGACACCTCCCTCTCCCTGTGCAGTCCCCAGGCTCCACCCCCTGAAGCCCTGGGTCAGGATCTCACAGTCCCAGGACTGCACAGTGGCCACCTCACTGACCGTCCTGCCCTGACACCAGCCCCAAAGATGCTACCATCACACAGGCCTCTTGGCAGCTCAGTCAGCACCCCTGACTTCTGTTTCCTACAGAATCAGATCTAGCACAGCAGGCCCAGCCCTGGCTGGGAGAAGTCCCCTCCTGTCCTCTCGGCCACTTCTTCCCTGGCATCTGGATATGCTGTTTGAGTGGAAGGACAAGTGCGTGGCAGCCTCCTGACCACACCACCACATTCCTGATGCTGGGCCTTTGCTTACCCTCTTCCTTCTGCCTGGAATCCCTCCTGAGTCCCCTCGTATGTTTATGGTTTCCCTCTCACTTTGTCACAGCAAGTATTACAGCAAGTGGTCTCGAGGACAAACCAAGCGGCACACGGAGAGTCAGAGAATCCAAGTTTATTTCCGTTGGGCTCAGAGGGGCCTCGCCACCAAATTCTGAGCCCCGTCTACCCGATTTTTCCCACTTTTATTAAGTTGGGGTGGTCTGGGGGGTAGGGTGTCAGGTGGTTAATGCTCACCAGGTAATAGGTTAGTTGATGTGTCAGATAATAGATTTAGTGTTATGCCAATGAGCCAGGTAGTAGATTTAGTGTTATGCTGATGTGCCAGGTAATAGATTAGTCATGGGCCAGGTAACAGGTTAGTATTATGCTGATGCGGGTCTTCCGTGAGGGGTGGGGGGGTCTCAGGTGGCTGATGTGCCAAGTAAAAGATGGGGGTTTTCCTTATCAACTCCTGGGTCTGGTTCTCAGCTCCCCTCTTAAGAGCATCAAGGTCCCCCCAGGCAATACCAAGGCATGCTGACCACAGCCTGCTGCGAGTGCCAGCCCCGGCTCAGCTTGCCTCTTCTCTGCCCCATAAAGCAGATGCGGGACCAGCTACATAATCTGCAGTCTCTGTGCAAAATGAAAATGCAGGGTCCCTTGCTCAAAATTATTAAGAATACCGGTTGAGGGACATTCTACAAAATACCCAACCAAGAGTCCTTGAAACTGTCAAAGTCATCAAAAACAAAGAAAGGCTGAGAAATTGTCACAACCAGGAGGAGCCTGAGGAGTCATAATTACTGTACACAATGTGGAATCCCAGATTGGGATCCCAGAACAGAAGGACATTAGGTAAAAACTTATAAAATCTGAATTAACTTTACTGCATAATAATGTATCAATATTGGTTCATTAATTGTAGGAAATGCACCATACTAATGTAAGAATTTAGTACTAATGGAAATTGGGTGAGGGGTATATGGGAACTTTGTGTACTACATTTGCAATTTTTCCGTAAAACTAAAACCATTCTAAAATTAAAAGTTTGCTTTAAAAATTTTTACTTTTTAAAAATTAACAACAATAAAGGAATTTTGAGAAAGCTACAGCAGAGAGGATAAGTAAATCGTCCAAGATAGAGTCAGGATTTGAATCTGAATCTGCCTGACCCCAAGGCTTTTGAGACTAACTGCTTATATCACCTGAATGCCAGTGAGAAGACCCCTGGCCTAGGGGAAGAGAGAGGATGGTGGAGGAGGATGGAAGGAGGAAGGTTGTCACAATATTTAATAGAGTCAGAGTTTAATGACCCAGGCCACTATATATAGTATGATTCCATTTATATGAAATTTCCAGAATAGGCAGCTCCATAGAGACAGAAAGTAGATGAGTGGTTGCCAGGGGCTGGGGGAGGGGAGCATGGGGAGGGGTTGCTTTTTGGGGTGACGAACATGTTCTCTAATTAGATAGCGGTGATGGCTGCACAACATTGAATTACTAACAACCACTGAATTAGTACACTTTAAAATGTTTAAAATGGTAAATTTTATGTTATTTAAATTTTATCGTAATTAAAAAAAAAAAAAGTATAGGTTCGAGACCCCTTCCGTCTGGATGAGAATTGCCACCGCACCGTTTACCAGGGGCGTGCGATCTTGAGCAAGTTGCCTCTCTGCGCCTCGGTTCCCTCATCCGATAGACGGGGCAGTAACAGTACTTCCTACAGATTGTCGTCGGCATGTAGAGGATTTCGGGTAGTACGTGGCACACAGCAAACGCTCTGCAGTAGCTGTAATCACGTTACTACAAAGAGATGGCCAAGCAAGGACCTCAACCTTAGACTCCCCCCTCTTCGGGGTTCGGAGTTTGGGGTCTGCTCCGAGCCGGACGACTCAGAGGAGGAATCGGGAACTCATCCCCAAGCCTCCCCCTCAAGATCCTGCAGAGTGAGTCGTCCGGGAGCCTCTTCCCCCGACAGCCGGACAGAGACCCTCGCCCCGGCGACCCGCCGCCCTGGAGGAGGCGGAGCTGCAGCGCGCCGCCTAGTGGCCCCGCGAGCGCGCGGCCGGCGGACAGGGAGGCGCCAACCCCAAGCCGCGGCCACTGCTGCGGGGCGTCCCTACGGCTGCTTTTAAATCATAGTTGGTATGAAATAGGCCGTTTTTCTTCAGCCAGATTAGGGGTTTTATGCATATTCTTTTTAATCCTATGAGGTAGTTATTATTCCCATTTTACAATTGTGGAAACTGATGTTTGGAAATGGTTCGTAATTGGCCCAAGATCTCCCAGCCGCTTTTTAAAAGCAGCTCCCCAGGTCTAGGGCCAGACCATCAGCTTAACTCTGTAGATTCCAGAACTCTTTCTCCTACACACTCCTGGTTTGAGAGAAAAGAGGGTAGCCGGTGGAAGCATCTGCAACCCCCACTAGGGGTCAGAGCCTGCTCCAGGACTGAGTTCAGAGCAGCAGCGCTATGGCACCTCCAGCCTCAGAACCCTTGGGGGTCCCCGGAAATGGAGGGGAAGGGAGGTAGGAGGCTTCTTCTAGCGCTCACTTGGCAAGGCTGGAAGCCCCTCTGACCATTAACCCCTCTTCCCCCAGCCTCATTACCGTGCCCAATGTTGCTTGCATTCCTACTGTGTGCAGGGAAACGGTCTTAGGTGTTGGATCCATCATGGGGAACACACCTGAGGCAGGGTCCTTGCCCATTCTTCACCAATCCCAGGGAAAGTTGTGGCTCAGGGCCATCTGACCCCTCTGAAGCCCTTTCTCTGGCCCCAGCTGAGGGCCGGCACCCTGAGATGCCTGGGCTGGGGAGGAGCCACATCTGCAGTGGCAGGCTCAGCAGCAGGTGGCCGTAGAAGGGGCATTCTCCCAGAGACTCCGTCCAGGAGGAGGGGTGCAGGGGCGTTATAGAGAGATTCCCAATGCACTAAGCCCCCCATCCTGTGCTGGAGTCCCAGAGGGAAAGCAGGGCCCAGGACACTCTCCCATGAGCATGTTTCAGGAATTGATAGTGTTTAGGCTGAGGAGGGAAGTAGGCAGTGACTGGCAGGAGGGGAAATGACTGCCCTCCTTTTGTTTTACACCCTCCCACCCCCACCCCAGCCCCCCTTCTCTCCAGCCGGGAATTAAACAAAGCCACAAAGCCTGATACCTGGACTAGAAGGATCTGCCAGATACACTTTACCACCCAAACACCAAAGGTCCAAGGACTAGAGCTTTTGAGAAAAATCTCCAATATCCCACTGGCTCTCTGACATGGAGAGAGAGAGAGAGAGAGAGACAGAGAGAGAGAGAGAGAGAGAGAGAGAGAGAGAGGGAGAGAGAAACACACACAAGTGCATGCTGTGGTCTCTGCTTGCTGCCCTGTCTCTGCTGAGGTTCCTGCTGAGCTCTCTAGCACAACGTCCTTGACCGTGAGCCTGTGTCCAGGGGATGACAGTCAGATGTGGGTCTTGGTACACATGTGCCTGTATGTGCTTCCTAGCAGCAGTTACGTAACTAAATATCTGTCTTTAGAGTCACCTGCCTGTTTGTCCTTTTAGTTGTGTGTGTCTGTGTATGTGTTTGCTTTTTTTTAGTCATGTATCTTTGGTATGTGGGTGTCTCTGTAGTTGGATGCCTATTTGTATATGTGATGTTTCTGGGAGGGTCATTTTGCACCTGTGTGTCTTTGGTGTATGTTTTCTTGTGTGTACCTTTGTAGGTGTGCATGGGGTGTGTGTGTGCGTGTGTGTGTTTGCAGTTCCTGGAAGGGTGGAGCTGTCTGGCTGTAATGAGCCACTGACTCTCCCATCCACTGCCCTTGTCTGGGCTGTCCCCAACCAAGCTAAAAATAACCCACTTACCTTTGCCCACATGGACCTTTCTCAATTGGCCAAAGTCCTTCCCCAGAGAGTACTGGTCCACCCATATCCACCCTCCTGATCCTGGGTGCCTCACCCGAGAGGGTTGGGGAGGTCAACTGACTGCATGCATCACCACCCCAGAAGCTCTAGACCCAAGCCCATGGGGGGAGTGTGTGTGGAGGGGGTATTGGGCAGTCCTGCCTTCATCTTTCCTCTGGGGAAACAGCTAGGACAGGCCTCTGTTGCTTCTCTGTGCTCACCCTGCCAACCAGGTCCCCTTCCAGACAGCAGATCTGGCCCAACAAGTTCTTTCTCTTCCAATTTAGGAAGCACCTCTGGGGACACTTGGCCCTATTCCAGCCCACCATCACTGACCTCTCCCTGACTTCCCTCACCCCTTCCTGAAGCAGCCTGCTGCACCTATATTTGAGGAATGATTCCAGATCCCAGCTCTGGAAAGAGGAAGAATCCCAGGTAGTAAACAGATCAGAGCTAGGTGGAATAAACCTTCCTGTCGGCTGCCTGCCCCTTCTCCCAGCCCAATCCAGCCCGGGGAAGGTGTCGGGGAGGAAGCTCCACAGCTCAGAGGGTTTCTTTCCAATCCCACCTCCCTTGTCCTCTTTACTCAGTCTCTCATTCACTCAAAGCTGTGTGATCTCAGGCATGCCTCAGTTCCTTCACCTGTAAAATGGGGCTCTAAATGGTACTTCAGAGAGTTCTTGAGAGAATTGACTAAGATGATGCGTAGACAGCGCTTAGCCCTGTGCCTGGCACATGGAGGATCTCTGCCGATGTTAGCTGATCCACTCATTCTAAGGGCTCTGGTTTCAATCCCAAGACACTGCCCATCCTCCAAACCTCACCTGGCTCCACATGCTCCCTGGCCAATCCTTGGATGGTAAGGACTTTCCCCCGGGAATCAGACTGGTTGGGAGGGGAGAATCTTGGAAAGAGGCAAAAATATTGACACTTGTACTGCAGCTGTCATACACATCTTTTTCCCACTCAATTCTACACCCCCTTTTGAAATAGCCATCATTATTCTCCATTTTACAGATGAGCATGAAGGGAGCATCAGAATGGTTAAGTAACTTGCTCAAGGTCACACAGTAGATAAGGGGCAGAGCCCAAGTCGACACTGAGCCCCAAAATGGCTGATCCTCCCTTTTGCCCACTGTCACTTAGGGGCTGGTTTACAACCGTCCAGGATCAGCTGGAGGCGGCCCAAGGGGTCTGGTAAACAGTTCTGCTGGAGGGCGCACAGACACATAGAGCCAACCAGGATGGTCCTAATCTATGCCCAGATTCACACAGCTGTAAGCCCCAGCGTCACCGGAATTTGAGTACTCTCATTTAGGGAGCCTTTTTTTGGAAAGACCCCCGCATGTTGAAGGCATAAAGTGCAATAAAGACCAAGGAGCCAAAAGCGAGAGTCCTAAGTTTAATCAGAGGGGAAAGCTGACATAGCCAAGACAATTTTTGCAAACGAAAATTGGGCAAACACTGCTTCCAGCCATTCTCCAGCGGCCGAGTTTTTCAACGCTCTGGGCACCCCCTAAGGGTCCCCTAGCTGTGCCGCTGCTGCGCCGGTACGGCCTTCGGGTCCCCCCTCGCAGCCCCCCCGCCGGCTCCGCCCCCGCCTGCCCAGGCTCCGCCCCGCCGCGCGGTCCCCGCGGCTCGCGAACTCACTGGGGCCGGCGGGCGGCAGCGCTCGGCATTGTGGCGGGCGGCGGGGACCGGCGAGGGCGCCGGAGCCGCGGGCTGCGGCGGGGCTCGGGGAGGCGCTCACGGGGCTGAGACAGCGCGGCGCCGGCCGCTGCGAGCGCCACTGAGCGCTCTCACCTTGGGTCGCGCAACTTGAGAGCCAGGGCGCAGTAGCGCGGGGAGCGCTCAGAGCCGAGGGCGCGCCGGAGCCTGGCTGGAGAGCGGGCGCCGGACACCCATCGCGCTCCGAGCGCCGGGCGGCCCTCCGCGCGGCGTGGCTGCCGCTGCCCCCACGGAAGGCACGGGCTGGCGCGGCCGGGCGCCGGGGAGGACGGCGAGGAGGAGGCGGCGGCGGCGGAGACGGCGGCGGCGAGACTGGGGCCGGGGAGAGAGCCCTGGGGGAGAGGCTCCCGAGCCGGGCCGCGGGAGCATGTGGGCCCGGAGCGGAGCGCGGGGTGCGCTGCTGCTGGCGCTGCTGCTCTGCTGGGACCTGAGGCTGAGCCAAGCAGGTAAGGAGCGATCGGGCCTCGGGACAGGGGCGAGGGGATCCTTGCGCCTCTCTCTCCCGTAAACTTGAGGTGGTCCTTCGCCGCGTCGATGCGCGCAGGGAAGCGGCAGAAGCGCCCAAGTTATAAGGCAGATTTCTCTGCCCACCACAGTGGGCGATGGCGCAGTCACCTCGCGGGGGGCGCGGGTCAGGGGGTTCGCAGTAAGCGGGAAGCTTCCTACTCTCGCCTGGAACGGATCGCTTCTTTTCCCTGGAACGGCCGTTGGAGTCGGGGTCTGAGTCTCCGGGAGGACCCGCCTCCAGGGGACTCCTGGCTCCCAGCGCGCCTGGCTTCGGCGCCGAAAAAAGGCTGTGGCTGCACGGGCAAGGTGCGCGCTCGCTGCCCTGCGCTGGTAACTTCCTAGTCCCGGTCCCGGCTTGCCCGGGCTCTAGTGCGCAGCACGGACAGGAACCCGCAGACCAGAGGGAGGGAGGAGAGACCTGCGGAGTACAGGAAGCGCGCGATCTGCTCCGCCAGCTGGGGAGGCTGGTTGAAGGGCTTTGACTACTGAAAGAGGGAGAGCTAAATTCTGCATACATAGCTTTCCCTGAGATCGCGGGGCCCGCAGGTCTGGAAGGATTTTTTTCTGGGTGTTGGTGTGTATGTTGGAAGTGGGCGGAGGTACGTAGCGATCCTGCCGAGTTTCCCTTTAAATGGGTCACTGACATTCTCACTGTCCGGGGAACAGAGTAGGTGCGCTCTCCTCTATACGGCGCCTGCTCTGGACCCAGCACGATGCCTTCAGAGGGTTGGCAGGCTCTTAAAATAAAATCCCCAACCCGCCTCTCCCGCCGTGGATGTGTACGTGTCTCGCTCGTCCTGTAGCTGGACCAGGTGTTACTGACGGGCTGCATCTTCCCGGGCAGCCAGTGGACTCACTGGAGCCAGCCTCTCTCTGGTACCCGAACCCAAGCAGGTGGGCTGGCTGCAGCAGCCTGGAGCCTCGGCTCCGGAGATGGGTGGGGACGGGGGAGGGGGTCATCCTGCACGGAGTCCTGTCTGAGTTGAGGCTGAGAATGGGGCAGGAAAACTGGAGCAGAAAGTGGACCGCGATGACGCAGCCCCTCCTCGCCACCTTCCGCTGCGATGTTGACATCCGTCCTTCCCCCCGCCCCCATAGCCAAAGATTGCTCCTTTTGGAATTAATAATTCCCACGGCCAGAAGTGAGGGCTTGGTTTTAGCACCTCACTTTTTTTTGCAAGCCTTGTGCTGTAAAGTTACGCCACTCAATCATTTGATCCAAGTTAATTATGATTTGGGCGGACTCTGGTATTTACAGCAGTGTTTTGAAGTTGGAAGGTAATGATGGGGAGGGGGCAGGCAGGCTGCTGAATTGACCAACTTTGTTTTAAAGTGCGCAGTTAGACGTGGGAGGGAGGGCCTGGGATGGGGTGTTGGTTTCTGGTTTGAGGGTGTTTGAGGAGGTGATTGAAGAGCTGAAGTCTCTGTAAATGGCACATGGGCAGAGTTGAGTGTTGGGAAACTGTTTTTGTACCAGCAGAGCAGCGGGATCAGGAATAAATCCTGCGGTTACTGGGAGTGGGGGGCGGGGGAGGCTCTGATAGGCAGGAGAAAGACAAGACTGGTTGCCCTGTAGTTTTCTCTGGGTGGGTGGGCTTGGCCAGGAAGGCTGGAGGTGGCCTGCCTTTCCTGCTTAACAAAGCATCCAGCCCCCACCTTCCCCAGAAGAAACCCCAGGCCCAGGGCTTTGATGGATTTGGGCACCAACGGTGCCCAATGAGAAATGGCCTCTAATACCCGGCTTTGATTTCTCACTAGTGAGCAGAAGCGGTGTTGGAATTGTGCTCATTACTTAGCGCGGCGGGAGCTGCCTGCCCACCAGCCGGAGAGGGGCCAACTGGTGGGGTCGGCCTGCAGCCTTCTCATTGCCCAGAATGTATGGCCCTTAGAAACCTGCCTTCAGGAGGGGGGACATGTCTCTTCCTCCCACACAGTCTCTTTTCTCTAATGCCACAGGCATAGAGCATCTTTCTTGCAGATGTTCTTTGGGCTTTTCCATTGGATCCCTCATGAATCCCATTTCATTGATGGGGAAAACCAAGGCCAGCGTGCTGGCTTTCCCCAACTCTCGCCTTCACTCAACCACAAATCGAAGACTTGTATGCAGGGCTCCTGTCCAATAGCCAGGCTGATTCAGACCACATTGGCTCCTTCCTCCCATCCTCATCCACCCCTCTGCTGTCTGCCTCAGATTGAGCTAAGGCAGGGAAGGCTGTATCCACAGAGAGGGCTCTTTCCTGGGGGCGTCCCAGCTTCCCTCAAGCGACGGGCACCTCTCTCCTTTCCCCCACCTCCATCCCCAGCGAATATGGGAATGAGCTCCCTTAATAGCACCGAGAATTTTTTTAAGCCATAAAGTAAGTCTGTTGGTGGAGAAATCAAAACTGGAATCATAAAACCCCAACCATACAAGGAGATGTCAGCAAGTGACTGGCCAGGAGAGGCCACTTCAAAAGCTTTAGTTGGCCCTGGAAATCTCCTCCCACCCCAACCCTCAGCCCTTCCTGGAGCTTTTAATGAGCCTTTCCTTGGCCTCTGGCTGGGATGGTTGAGAAGGAGCAGAGGTGCCATGATAATACTTCTCTTTAAAGTGTAATTAAAACCAGAGTTTTTCTAGTGTCTCTGCTTTGTGTGCATGTGTATGTGTGTGTATGTGAGTGTGGTGTGATGGCCTGTCCTCCTTGTCTCCCTCTACACTCACGATAGCAAACACCCATCTCACTTAAACAAATGGAAAGTCAAGTGTCTTCATGGGTTTTCTCATTAAAATGAAAATACCACTGCAGGGGAGGAATTTCTCCTGTAATCTCTCTCCTCTGCCTCTTTCCCCTCTCTACCCCCAAATGGGAAGTTCTGTAGGATAAAATTTAAAATAAAAATTCCCCTTTTTTCCAATCCACTTATTTAACTGTTGAAGCTTCGGGACAGGCCCAAGTTGGGCAGGGTCACATTGGGACTCAGGGGTAGAGCCAGGATTTGAGCCCAGGCCTCATAAACCTCAGTCTGGTGCTTTGGGCTGCTTCATTCCACCTGGGCTGGAGACCCACACTCATGGGTCTAGGATTGAGATTCTGAAATTGAAGCACCACCTAAGGCAGGCAGCTGAAGTTAAGATTGTTTGCTAGCTGGGTTAGGCTGGGACTTGTAGCAGGATGGAGGAAAGAGGGTCCGGTGGGAGCATGGACCCAGGAGAGGTGGAAGGGGCAGGGCCAAAGGACAGCAGTGAAGCTCCAAGACCACGCAAGTGCCCACAGGTGTTCCAGCCCCCCCTCCCCCCACCCAAGCATTGATCTTCTGAGCCACTGCGTTGGCCTGGGGAATTTAAGACAGCTCCCTTGGGCTGCAGGGCTAAATGTTAGCATTTTAGAGCTCTGCACCCATTTGTATATTGTGGACAGAATATGTTTTTAGTTTTTATTTTGAAGCTTTGGGAGACAATGCCCTTCCTATCCCTCTTTGTTGTGGAGTTTCTCCTGGACTGAAGGTCTTGCCACCCCAGTCACAGGCTGTCAGGCCTAAGATGAGGTCTGCCTCCCACCTCCCCTTCCCTGAGCCACTAGAGGTTTTCTAAGGAGGGTTGGGGGCTGCCTAGGGTTTTAGGGGTGGGTGGGGGGAGATGGATCCCTCTACTCCCAGTGCTTAGAGAGCAAGGCTAGTGATTCTGAATGGACAGTCCCGAGAGCCTTCCCCAGGGCCTGCCAGCTACACATAAGGTCTTTTGAACCTCAGAGCTAGGGTTGGTTCAGGAAGAGAGAACTTGGAGCCCACTGAGGCCTGCAAAAAAGGGTGGAGGGTTTGGGTCAAAGGGTGGGGTTGTCGGCCCTGGGCCCAGGACAACTGCTGCCTAGGCAGCTGCCCCCAGAGGGCAGGGAGGAGAAAGCTACCCCAGGCCAGAGCCTTCTCCTGGCGTCCTCCTCCTTCTCCTCGCCAGTTTCCTAAACAGCTTCCACAAATAGGGTCATTAAAGCTGTGAAGGCAAAATGAAACCAAACAAGTGTGTTCTGTGCTTTTCTGTTTCTTTTCTTTTCTTTTTTTCTTTTTTTAAGGAAATTTAAAGTACCGTAATTAGAATAATGCCGGGAGAGGACAGTTTCCGCAGGCCAGGGCAGGGCGGTGTGCCCGCCGCCGGAGCTTGGTTCCCAAGTTGGGGCTGGGGCGCCACCTCCTGCCCCCTTCGGGCCTGCGCTCCGCCGGGGCGCCGCGGGAGTAGTTCCCCGCCCGACGCGTTTTGGGGAGCCGGGGCCAGGTGAGCCCCTCCTTCTCTTTTTGGGAGAAGGCTGGCACCGGAGCTGGGTGGCGCTGGGTTGGAACTCGGGCCCAGCCGCGGCGCCCCCGCGGGCAGACGTGCCCGGGCGGAGCGCGCTCAGCCACAGGTCCCCACGGCGCCCCTTTCTCCCGGCTCCTGGTCTCCGGCAAGGCTAATAGCAGCGAAAATATTTGCTGAAGCGCAGGCATAAATCAGCCGTCTCCCCGCCCCCCACCCTTTTGTTTCCTCTTCCTTCCCTCCAAAAGCACTGGGCTGCCCATCTACCCTTCCCGGCAAAGCTGCCTGGGGCCGGATTCCGTGCCCGCTAGCAGCCCCCCATCTCCTGCGCCCCCTTGGCCCTCTCGCCACCTCCCTCACCAGCGGAGCTAAATCTGTCTGCAGGAGCCCCGGGAGCTCTAACGCCACCGCCTTGCCTCGAGAGGGGAGCGCCGAGCCCCGCTCCTCCTCACCTCCCAGAACAGGCTGCCCCCAGCGCCTCGCAACTTCCCCGGCGTTGCACGGCTGGTTTTTTCAGGGAAGGCAGGCTTGTGGGTGTGAGAGCATGTATTAAAGAGTGTGTAGGGGTGAGCGTGTGTATTGAGGTGGGCGGAGGTGGGAGCGTGCGGTGGGAGGGGAAGTAGGTGTGGTGTTGGGGTGTTAGTCGTGTGTGGAGGGGAGGTGTGCGTGGGGTGTGTGCAGGAGACGGGTGTGTGTGTTGAGGCTGATTGTGCCTTTTGTATATGGGGATGTGCGGTGTATACAGCTGCGTGTGTGTGGTTGTGGCGTGTTTGTGTATAAATAGGCATGTGTATGTGGGGACGGTGAGTCACCACCAGGCATGGGAAGCTCCATCCGTTGCATTGTGTCGGGGATTCCTCTTCAGGACGGGACCCAGGCCATCTGCCCTTCAGCATAAGGAGACCTCATTCTGCCCTGCACTTGGGGCAGAGAGCGGGGTGTGGCCTGAGTGCCAGGTTGTGCTGTTCGGAAGGCACAGGATGGCTTCCCCCGCTGCGGGCAGATGGAGTGGGCCTGCGTGCAGGTGGGTCCGGTGCCCTAGAGGGAGGAAGGTTGGGCCCTAAGCCAGCCCCGGACCTTGGGCTCCTGCCCCAAGAAGGGGCTGGGTCCCAGACCCAGGGTCTCCTGCAGTCAGCTCCCAGCTTACCAGGGGCAATGGGAGGGGCTGTGGTTTGGAGATCTGCTCTCTGACCTGAGTCAGCTCCTGCTTCAGCTTGCCTCCCTCCAGCAGGAGTGAGGGCTCCTCTGGAATTTGCTGGAGAAGGAGCCAGCAGAGCATAAGTGAGTGGATCCCTAAAGGAGAGCCGCATCTCAGGCAGGCGTGGCTGGGGCCTGGACTCGCAGTGGAAGCAATGGCAGGTGGACACACACGTGCTGGACTCACCGTCCCTACCACTTCTTTGGTCACAGAAGGGCCCCTCTGCTCTCCCAGGTGTGCCCGTACAAGGAACTGTCATCACTTTCAGTCTAGGGTAAGATGTGCCATCCTGGAGCAGGCAGGCCTACGGGAAAGTCACAGCCTTACCAATGTGCATGTTGCTTTACAGTTTACAGAACCTTTCACTTGTGAAACCTCACTTTGTCCCTGTGAGAACCCCACCAGGGAGGTGGATGCCCACTGGGGAGCTGGAGAGGCAGGACTGGGACCCAGGTCAGAACCCCTAAGCGGCCCTGGCCCTAACCCTGGAGAGGTTGGTCACTGTTGCGGGGTGGGGTGCTGATGTCCACTCCAGAAATGTTAAATGGCATTCAGAGAGTCCTAGATGCCACATGAGGACAACAGCCAGTATGCAGGGAGGAGCGCAGCAAAGAGTAGAGGTTCTAAGCCTTGGGGCTTCCTGGGAGCGGGTGATGAGGGCCAGAACTTGACTCTCCTTTTCAGGTCCTTCTGAGAGAGGATGGGGTGGAGGCTTAGCTAGCTGGGCACCTGGTAGAGGTACCAGCCTGACCTTGTCCCCCAACAGGAAATTTGGCCTCTCAGCATCTGCTCTGGCTGGGGCCCTCTTGGGGTGGGCTCTGACCCTTGGAGAACCAAGCCCCTGGCCCATTCCCCCTCCCAGCATCCCGGTTCAACTGTGTGCCTTGGGGCCAGCCCTCTCAGCTACTTCTGACTCCGTGGGCCAGGACCTGGGGCGCGGGCTTGAGACCAAAAGATTTCTTATCCTTTGATCCGTCTCTGTGGCTCTTGAAAATGGAGTGAGCCCAGAAAACGCTTTTTAATCACTGCTAAGGATCATGTTGGGGGTGGGGCACGGGGAGGTGTTCCTTTTGCCTTCTGCCATGCCTCCCCCAGGGAACACGAAGCGGATGAGCAGGGAAGGATGGCATCCTCGGCCGGCCACTTCCACCAGCCAGTCAGAGGGGAAGGTTCATTTGTCATCACCACCTCTGGGAAGCTCCCAGCTGCTCTGTGCCCACACACCCCTCTTCACAGAAGCCCCTGCCCAGGGCCTTTGCTGCGGGTGCAAAAGGGTGCATGGCATGACCAACTGGAATTTTGAGGTTAACGTAACCTCCCAGCATTGTCACTCCCCAACTGGGTGGCCTTGGGCAGCTCACCAAACTGCGCTGTGCCTCTGTTTGCTCATCTGTAAAGTGGGGATGATAACAATATCATCTGATGGAGTTGCTTTGAGGATCACATGAGCCGATGCATGATGAAGCCCTTAGCATGGTGCCCACACGGCAGTGAGCACTCTGGGACTGTTCGTGCACAGCCCGCTCCGGAGAGAACCTGTGATGCAGAGTCGTCCTCCTACAAGAGAATGAGGGCATGGAGGCTCAGCACTCCTGGCCTAGGAGTCAGGAAACTCTGCTTCTTGCCCTTCATCTACTGTGTGACTTTGGGCAAGTGCCTTTCCCTCTCTGGGTCCTAGTTGCTTGGCCTACCTCCCTATCTGTGAGTTTGGAGTGGGGGAGAGATGGAAGGATGATCCTTAATGGATGTGGGTTTTTTTGTCTGGCTCTATCTGAAGAGGACCCAGCAGCTAGCTAGAAACAGAGGTAGCCGAGGCCCAGAACCACTTGTGTTTACAGAGGCCCTTCTGGAAAGTCAATATATTGACTGGAATGCCCTTGTGCGCATTATGCGGCCCTGGGTGTCTCTCTCTTTCTCTCTCTCTCTATCCATCTCTCCGAAGCCATAAATCACCCTCCAGGACCTTGGTCCCCTTTTCCTGTTCCATAAGCATCTCCTGCATCAGAGACTGAGAGCCCCAGACGCCAAGCAGGGCCCAGGAGGCAGAGAAGGACCTCACCGATGGAGCCATCCTGGGAATGAGAGAGAAGCAGCACTTGGTCCCCACCCTGCCACCCCCTCCAAGGCTCAAGGGGGCCCTGCGGAATGTGTGATAGGAACAGACTGCCAGACCTGGCCCCTTGCCATTCACTGCTTCATCTCAGGGGAAAGGCGAGGCTGATCTTGGCGGGGAGGGAGGTATGAGGATCCTGTCCCCACATTGGGTATTGGAACACTGGTCCAGCCCTGAAACAGGTGCACGTGCACATTCATTCAGTCTGAGCAAGTGCTGGGCTCTGGGCTCAGAGGAGGAAAAGCACAGGCCTGACCATTAAAGAATGGGTGGGCCTCGTGTTACTTCTTGAAGCGTGAGCCATGAGCCAGCCTGTGATGCTGGGGGTGTATATGGTGATGCAAAAAGAAGAACCCCTTCCAGCATGAGCCAACATGTGTCTGTACTGGGAAGTGTCTGGTGTTTAGAGGGCAGGCTCTACAGTCAGACCACTTGAGTTCAAATCCCGGCTGTGCCACCATCTGGCTGTGTGTCCTAGAGCAAGTTGCCTAGCCTGTCTGAGCTTTAGTTTCTTCATTTGTAAAATGGGAGTCGTAATAGCACCGATCTCATCAGATTGTTTTGGGAATAAATAAGATAATACATAAAAACGCTTTGCACATCCTAAAGTGCCCAGTAACATTCACCGTTGTCATTGTCGCTGTGGCACCACATATTGGGTGGTACAATAGGAAATGCCTGTGATGTCGAGAGGAGGCTCTTGTGGGCCTGGGTGTTCAGGGAAAACTTCCTGGTGAAAGATGGTGCTTGACTGGCCCTCAAAGAATGAGCGGAGTTTGGGGACTGGAGAGGGCTGTCCTGGTGGGGACGTGTGCATGGAGGTGTGGGGTGGGAACATCTGGCACATCCACCCAGGAAACAAATTCCCAATTCAGCTACTGACTTGCATCTGATCGTCTAGTAAAACAAAACTTCTAGGGCCAGGGGTCTCTCCTTAGTCCAGTGGAAAGAGCTACGGGCTTTGGTGTTAAAAGGATTTGAAGCTTCCCGAGTACCTGGGTCAGGTGGCTCCACCTCTCTGCACCTCAGCTTCCCTGTTCACGGGATGGGCACAACAACAACACCTACACCGTGGGCGGTGTGATGTGAGCTAACACACAGTGCAGTCCTGCACAGAGTGGGTGCACCACTGATGTCCATTGTCTTCCCTCCTCTTCCTGCCCCTCCCCCAACCCCCAATCTGGCTGACTCCTGGCTGGTCTGGGCCCTGATTCTCTCCCTGTAAATCTCTGGGCAGGAGAGCAGGGGGACACGGAGTCCCCAGGTGGCAGCTTCCAGGTTGGCCAGAGTGCCCCGGAGAAGGGCAGGGAGAGAAGAGAGGCTGCCTTTTCTGGTTCCCGGTACCCATCTGGACCTACCCTGACCCAGGAGGCATCCATAAGATCTGGGATGAACGTGTTCTGCTGAGATCACCCAGGAGCCTGCAATCCCCAGAGGCCTGGAGCGGCGTCTGGAGGCATTGCTGGCATCAGGAGACAGAGCGAAGGAAAGCAGCTCTGTAATGCAATCAGAGGCGCCCGCCTGCCCAGCCAGGGGCCTGGGCACCTATGCAGGATGCAGAGCTTACAAGAAGTTGAGTTAGAAATTCCAGGAACGTTGTCGTTGACCCCCTCCCCCACCCCACTTTTGGTCATTCTGGGACACAGCAGGGCAGAGTGAGACTCCGATGAGCAGTGCCCTGGGGTGGGGTGGGGTGGGTCTGTCGTATGAGGCAGGCTCGCACCCTTTCCCTCTCCGTGTCACCAAGCCAGGGCCCTGGTGATGGGGAAGAGGGTCAGTGCGGTGAGGCAAGATGGGCCGGAATGACTAGGTGATGGAGGAGCAGCCGCGGCACTGGGGACTGGGGAGGCTGGCTCGATTTTGCTCACTCGTGAGTGTCCCTGGCACCCAGCACAGTGCCCGGCACACAGTAGGTGCTCCGTAAATCTCTGTAGAATGGGTGAATGAGGAACTCGAGGTCAGGGCTCACTTGCCCAGGAGGCAGCCGTGACTTTGTCCCTACTGTGTGCAGGCTTGCCGCCATGGGTGGGTAACCAAAGGATCAGAAGAGCCCTGTCCCTCTGCTTATAGTCTCCCCCTCCTGCCTGCCTGCTCCCCTCCCTTCATTTTCTCCTGCTTGCTTTCTTTGAGCACTTACTGTATACCAGGCATGCTGGAAGCCAGAGACACATCTTCAGTGGTCAGAGCCCCTGGGGTTAGAAAGAATTTATTCACTAAATCCAGTGGAGCCACAAAGAATTAACTGAGTTTTGCAGTGAGGTGCCCTCAGCCCCTTTGCGTGGAGAAAGAGTGGCAGACACTTGCTGGGCTGATAACTTTGTACTTATCTGCAAGGTGGCCCTCGCAAGGCACAGCCGGTCCAGGCCCCTTTCAAATGTTTGTTTCCTACTTAAAGCCCGTTGGTCAACCCTCTCCACCTTGCTTTCTAGTGGCTCAAGAGAATGCTCATTGCATGGGCGCTGGCTCTGAGGCCTGGGAGCAGGTGTGGCTGAGCAGGTATATCTGAAGGCCACGGCCAGGGTCTGACTCCAGGCCTCAGCCCTCCATATCAGCTGCTACCAGCTTCTTAGCAGGAGCTGGGCTTGGTGCAGGGGAGGAGTTCCAGCCACGGGCTGACCCAGGGTCTCCATGGCACCACGTGCAGTTCTAACATTCAGGGAGCATCTCTGGGAGATGAAACATCCCCGGGCCCTGGGCTGAGGCAGCAGCAAGCCTGGCCCAGCTACCACCCTTATAGCTGGGGGCCTGCTAGCCCTTGCCAGCAGCCCTTGCCACAGGCTGATCTGGAATTCCTGCCTGCAAGCCCCGGACAGCCAGGGCTGCTGGACACAATGACCCCTGCTGCAAATTTGATCTGGCCCCACATTTTCCTGCGGCGTCCATCCCACTTCTGTACACACACACACACACACACACACACACACACACACATAAAGGAAACAACAGCAAAAGAAGCCCTGAGTTGAGAATCTGCGGGAAGGTCAGATTCTAATCGTAGCCACATAGCTAATCTGCTCTGTGGCATTGGGCTAGTCCCTTTCCCTCTCTGGGCTTCATCTGTCCAAATGAAGGGGGTCCACCCTTGAATCAGAAAACCCGGGTTCAAGTCCTAGCTCCATCACTCACTGCAACTCCCTGAGCTTGCATCTCGTCACTGTAAATAAAGTGGGGGCCCTGATTGGTTGTCGGGGAGATTAAACAACACGGGCATGGTCAGTGAATGTCAGTTTCCTTTTCTTTGTATCTGGAAGGAAATCAAACCACAAATCACTGGTTACCTACTTCTTTCTAACACTCCTCTCTTGACTTGGGGAATGTTAGACATAGGTAGGGTAGGGTCATGCCAGGGAGTTCTGAGATTCCTTGGGCTGTCAGAGTCCGTGACTGTAAAGTCCTGCAGGTGTGGTTCAGGATAGCTTTGGGTGACTTGGTGATTGCCTGAGGTTTTCCGCGAGGGGGGAGCCTGTGTTGGCAGACACATTTGGAAAGAGCACTGGAGTAGGAATCTGGAAGCTTCGGCTCTAAGGCCAAGTCTGTCTCTGTGTGGCAGGCAAATCTCTCACCCTGTTTGAGCCTCAGTGTACCCATTAGCAAAAGGAACAAAAAAAGCTAAATGGCAGTTAGGACCAAGAGAGAAAACACCCGGAGAGGTGCTTTGGAAACTCTTCTCCAAAGCCCCCGAGGCTGCTGATCTGAGGAGGAAGGAGGCCTCCAGAGCCGGGAACCCCAGGGGTGTGACATCCTGAGAACCGTTGGCCGTGGGGCGGGGGTGGGAGGAACCATCCCATTTCCCTGTTTTCTCTCTGTGGCTGGCCACGGCTGTTGAGCCGAATGACAAGAGTCTGGGCCACTTCTCACCCTTCTTCATGCCCCTGTCCTCTGACCCTACACCCCAGAGCAGAGGGGGCCCGGGTGCCACGTCAGGGAAGGTTAGTGTCAGGGCCGGGCTTGATGCCGTCTGAGCCAGCACACCATCTGCCGTGCCCACCAGAAGTTACATAATCCCTCGGCCGGCTGCCCGTTCTTAGAAAACAGGGCAGGCAGGACCCAGCAGGGAGTGGAGAGTTAGGGTTTTCTTCTCTGCGTTTTGTTCCCTCCCAGCCCACCACGTCCCTGGACCAGTCTTCATTCCCCGAGTTGCTCCCACACTGTTCAGAGCCAAGGCAGAGCCAGGCTGCAATTGGAAGGGGACGTGGCAGGCCTTTGAGGATTGCTTGCTACCGTGCCGTGCAGACGGCAGGACACCCTGCGGGCTCTGCGTGCTGACAGCACACCTGGCCGGCTGCACCTCACCAGCCCCCACGCCATTCCTCTGCTGAGCTGGGGGTTGAGGAGGACCGCTCGAGCTTCTAGAAGAAGGGGCATAGTCTCCTCCCCACCCCCTAGTTCCTACAGAGATATTCCCCTGCCAACACCTTATCAGATAATTAGCATTTTAATAACTCTAAATAACAGCCAGATAATGCCACCCACGTATCACCTGAGCCCCAACATCTAGTCCTGTCTCTGTCATTTGCAAGCTGTGCGATGTTGGCCAGGCTACTTCACCCTGTGACTCCCAGTTTCCTCCTCTGTGAAATGGGAATAATGAAGCCAGTTTCACGTAGCTGTTTTGAGGACCGATCAGGTCGTGTGTGTAGAGGACAGAGAAAGTGTTCAGTGATGGTGGCTGTGACCATTGCTATCCAGTTCCATTCTCTCTTTTTAATCATGACCAAGTCTGATTGATTCCAGGAATGCAAGGTTGGTTCAAAATTAATCCATTAATATGGATAACACAGGCCAAATTAATATCATGTACCATATTAATGAATCTAAGGAAACAAAATCATATGATTATCTCCAGAGATGCTGAAAAGGGACAAAATTCTACACCTATTAATGATGTAAACACTCAAGAAAATAGGAATTAAGGGATACTTTTTAACGTGATAAAACATATATACCTTAGTCCTAAAGCTGGTATCTCATTTAACGGGGAAGCCCTGAAGGCATCCGTTAAGATCAGTAGTAGATGCCCGTCACCTCTGCTAATCAGCCCTGCGCTGGAGGTATCAGCCAATGTGATTAAACGAGAGAAATCAATTAGAAGCATAAGAAAGGGTTAAAGAAGAAATAAAACTATCCCTACCAGGTAGTGGAACATACTGTAAAGCCTCTGTGATTGAAACAGTGTGGCACGGATGCATGAACTGGTAAATAAAGCAAAGATAATAGAAAGTCCAGAGTTAGACCCGAATGTATATAGAAATGTAGAATCTGACAAACACGGTATCTCGGATCACTGGGGTAAAGACAGACTTTACTAAATGGGGCCGGGACAACGAGGTAGGCATTTGGACAAAGGTAAAATGGGGTTCACATCTCACACCTTGCAGAGAAATAAACTCCAAGTGGATTAGGGATCTGAGTGTAAACAGTGGCACAACTACTAAATGAAAACATGGGTGACTTCCTCTTTATCCTTGGGTAGGGAAAGGCTAACTATGACTTAAAATCCAGAAGCAATAAAATAAAAGACTGGTCATTTTTATTACATGAAATTTTAAAAATTTTTGACCAAAAAACCAACAAGACATCTTAACCAAAGTCCAAAGACAAAGTATTTGACAAACTGAGAGAAAATATTTGTAACATATTCCACAAACAAAAGAGTAATATCCCTAATGTATAAGGTGTCCTCTGCTGGGCACTGTGGCTCACACCTCCAGCACTTTGGGAGGCCAAGACAGGAAGATCGCTTGAGGTCAGGAGTTCGAGACCAGCCTGAGCAACATAGTGAGACCCCCATCTCTACAAAAAGCATTTAAAAATTAGCCAGGCATGGTGACATGCATCTGTAGTCCCAGCTACTCAGGAGGCTGAGGCGGGAGAATCGCTTGAACCCAGGAGTTTGAGGTTGTGGTGAGCTATGATGACACCACCACAGTCCAGCCCAGGCAACAGAGTGAGACCCTGTCTTAAAAAAAAAAAAAAAAAATGCTCTCAAGTATTGAGGAACAGAAGATCAAAAGCTGATATAAAGGTGGGGAAAAAACATGAATAGACAATTCATAAAATAAGATATAACAATGACCCTCAAACAGACTCATTCATAATTAGAGAAATGCCAATTAAAACTACCCTGAGATGCTATTTCTCACTCATCAGACTGGAAAACATTGAAAACTGAGGTAGGGGGAGTCAGGCACTTTCAGACATCGCTGTGGGAATGCAAATTGTTACAGCCCTTTGAATAGGTGGTTTGGCAATACCTAACAAAACCACTTACCTTTCAACTCAACAATCCCACTGCTAGAAATCTTCCTGTAAAATACACCTTCTTCAATACCAAAATAAACATGCACGAGGTTATTCACTGCAGCATTGGAAGTAGCCTAAATGCCCTGGGAGAGTAGTTGAATAAACCCTGATCTACCCACACACTGGAGTACTATGCAGCTATAAAAAAGAGCGATGAAGCTCTCCATGGACTGATACGGAGAGATTCTAGGACATACTGACAAGTGAAAGAAGCAAAGCACAAAATACTACCTGTAGTTCGCTACCTTTCACGTGAGATAGAAGCGGGTCTAAGTCCAGGCCGGCCCTGCACCTATCTTCTGATTTGCTTTTAATGGCCTTTGAATACATTCTGCCTGCCCCTCGGATGCCCCTCCCACCCTGCTTACAGATCCGGGCAGTGAGCCCGGCACGTGGGGGCACATTCCCTGTGCTGCCTCCTAAGTGCCATCCCTGCCCCAGCTTGGATTGTGGCTCTGGCTTTGTGTGGTCCTGAGCACATCCCTTCGGCCCCCTGGAACTTGATCTCAGCTTCTGTAAAATGGCAACGAATCCTACAGACAGAAAGTGGGACCAGTGTCACAATTAGTTCGCGTGTGTGCCAAGGGCTTTGCACAATG
>RJWJ010021229.1:0-28141 GCA_004363605.1 Indri indri
TTGGACAGCTAAAAACATATATAGAAAAAATTAGCCGGGCATGGTGGTGCATGCCTGTAGTCCCAGCTACTCGGGAGGCTGAGATAGTAGGATCACTTGAACCCAGGAGTTTGAGGTTGCTGTGAGCTAGGCTGACGCCACGGCACTCGCCCCAGGGAAGAGAGTGAGACTCTGTCTCAAAAAAAAAAAAAAAAAAAATTATAAACAGAATGCAGAATTCAACAACCAAATTCTTATATTAGTTTTACATAAAACTTCTGAAGACAGTGAATTCTTAAATCAAGGTAAAAGCATAAGTTGCCAAAATAATCAACACCCTTAAAAATCATTACCACCAAGCCGGGCACAGTGGTGCACACCTGTAGTACCAGCTACTCAGGAGGCTGAGGCGGGAGGATCGCTTGACCCTAGGAGTTCCAGGCCAGCCTGGGCAGAGAGACCCCAAGTCTTTAAAAAAGAAAAAAAAAATTGTTACCACCACTAAATTGTGAAAATGACTAGGGCATGGAAACTAGGCTATAAAAATCAACACCTTCAACTCGTACACTGTCATGAGGAAATTCTATGTCCTCTTTTTCTAGAAATAGAGCTGCTATGTGTAATAAATAGGAAGGCTTGTGCAACAAGTACCCAGTTGGCAGATCACAGGAATTCAGTTTACGCTTGTGTTTCATCCCCACTCTATCACTCTCCACCCCACAAGAGTTCTACTACCCTGGAACAGGTTCCAAGGGAATGCTTAAAATAGAAACAGACAAGAGCAAGAGATTCTAAAAATAATCCAGTAGAAACTCAAACATACATATCTCAGGTTCTTGAGCTGCAGGAAGAAGCACCAGGTTATTTCAATCTATCCAACCAAATTTTAAAACCCATATTCACCTCACCTTATTCAAAGTCAATTTAAGATGTATTTTAACAAAGGTAAGAACTGCTGCTACATTTTCTAACTTCTTCAAAACAAAAACAGCAAAATACCACATAAAGCTTCCTAAAGTGCAAAAATGGTCTAAATTAATTTAAGGAAAGTAAACCAGCAGAATAAACAAACTTGATCAAACTAAAGATTTTCTCTGTAGAAATGTTTTTAGAAAAAGTCTAAAATCCTATTTTTTTCAAGGACTCTTTTGAGATAAGATATCTCAGTGAAAACAGCTGCCTTTTTAAGTGATCTCAGTTTAAGAATGAACTGAAAATAGTTGACTTAACAGCCATCTGTATTTCTGCTAAAACTTATATAAGCAAATAACACAAATACAACATCATGAGGATCTTAACTTTAAGGCATCAAAAAAAAGCACTGTTGGGTAAAACTTATCTTAAAACCATGTAACAGCATACCCTAAAAGAAAAACAAGGGCACATTCCATCATTCTGAAAAGCTATAGAACATGTGTTAACAACACGCTGTGAATAAGGAAAATTTCAATAGCCATTTAATATAATTTTGAACAGATAATTAAATCCCAAATTACAGACACATACTGCACTTATTTAAGATAGCATCACCAAGTGTCAGGATCAGAAGATACCTCCAAAACCATGTTGACACCTTTACGGAGAGTATCTCAGCTACTGCATAAAATAAATTTACATTCCAGGAACAGCAAAATGAATGGGTTTTTTCCCCAAATGGGATATAATTAATCTAGACATCATGAATTACTTAATGGGCTAGGGTTCAACCACTAAAAACAGGATACACAATTTATGTTCAAAAAGCCAAGTCTCCATCAAGAATGCCCACGGAGACGTTACTCACTCAGTCATGAGGCCACTGGTGCAGGGACTATCTCTTAGAGTGGCAAGGATAGTCCAGGTCCGTATTAATCTGTATACAAGGGCTGTCCAGAAAGTATCCAGCCTCATGGATACTCGTATGTCCACGCATTCCCAAAACTAAAACCCATAAGTAATGATAATAATAATAGCAGCAAACACATACTGTTTACACTGCACCAGACACCACTCTAAGTGTTTTATACCCACAATATTAAGTCATTAACCTTTCCAACAATATCCTGGGGTACACACTACTATTACTTGCACTTTAGACAGCAAACTAAGAGAGTCACAGCTAACAAGTGGTAAACCCAAGATTCAAACCTTGGCCATCTGACTCTACAGTCTGTGCTCTTAACCCCTATGCCATGTTGAAAGGTTAACTGTTCCATTACAGATATACAACAGTCCCCAAGTCAGCTTCCTCTTCTACAAAGCAGCATAACTATTGTTGGCATCATCTGCACAGCTCATACCTGGTAAGAAAGATCTGGTCTGGGCCAGAATCTCACCTAGCTTCCCAAGCTTTCAGATATCCATAGGAGATCTGTTTGGGTCTATATTGCTATGTTTTTGTGACCAGTTCTGCTTTATTATTTTTGTTTAATTTCCAATCTGTGTTCGTGCTTTTTCTACTAAGAAAATACCTATTATTCTCAACCTTTTTCTGCAGAAGAAATTCATCTATTCATTCCTGCAGAAAACAAAATTGGTTTAGATTAAGAATCTTAGCCTGCCCTCCTCCCAGCCTGGCGTGAGTGTGTATATGTTCATGCCAAGCTTCTATTTCACATTGCAAATATAAATAAAGGAAGACAGGTTACAAAAAAAAAAAACACCAATCTTGACCGGCACAATGGCTCATACCTGTAATGCTAACACTTAGGGAGGCCGAGGCAGGACGATTGTTTGAGGACAGGAGTTCAAGACCAGTCTGAGTAACATAAACATTTTTTCTAAATTAGCCAGGCGTGGTGGTGCATGCCTACAGACCCAGCTACTCAGGAGGCTGACACAGGATTGCTTCAACCCAGGAGCAGTGAGCTATGATGACACCACAGCACTCTAGCCCAGGCAACAGAGTGAGATTCTGTCTCAAAAGAAAAAAAGAATCTCAAGTGATTTGGGAGGCCCAGACTAGCCAGCAGGAGGAAGGCAGAATAAGGCAGCCAGGGTGCCAAGGAACTCTCAACTATCAGACCCAATTCCATGCAGTTCAACTGCTTGTGCCCTGGCATGCCAAGAGCTGATCAAGCTGATACTTTTATTTTCC
The DNA here is from genome assembly GCA_004363605.1 of Indri indri. Classification (NCBI taxonomy): domain Eukaryota; kingdom Metazoa; phylum Chordata; class Mammalia; order Primates; family Indriidae; genus Indri; species Indri indri. The sequence continues at coordinate 3,056 of RJWJ010021229.1, forward strand.
ACAGTTGCTAAGGGCAGAGTCAAGCCTCCAGCAACTAACAACTAGCCGACAAGGTTGAACTCCCCTACACCCACGCTTGGCTTACAGCGAACCACAACGTTATCTGCTGTCCCACGTACATAACTTGCTCATGGAAAAGATGAGTGCTGATAAACTCAAACATTACAAGACATCAAAATCTATTTGGTAAGCTATGACTTTGTGTTAAAAAAAAAATAAAGAAAAAAAATTGAAAAAAAAATCTATTTGGTATAGTCACATTTCTCTTTCAGGTTACCTAAGGTCAGAGAGGAAAAAATTTTAATTGCCCATAGCTGCTTCCATACATCTATCGTGTTTCTATCCCACTAATTGCTCAGCTCTAAACCCTGTCTTTTACCCAGCAGCTACCTGGGATTCTTTGCCTTCCAAACCCTTGAAAAATACCTCAATATTCCTAACCAGTATTCACCACTACTTCTAACAGCCCTGTCTCTCCAAAAACAAAGCCTATACTATACAGCATTTCACAAGATCCATCAAGTTATAAGAATACTGTACTTTAGATTACATTCAAACAAGTACCTTTCAAATAATACCAGAATGATACCTTCCTTAGAGAGGGTTACTACTCCATAGACAAGGGACAGTAAAGTGTATTTAAAAAAAAGACTGTAACCAAGTCAAAATAGAGTTTCTATAAATCATCCACTTGCCAGAACATAATATTGCTTCCTCATAAATCCAGTAATGATAATTCTTTTTCTTTTTTTTTTTTCTTTTTTTTTGAGACAGAGTCTCACTCTCTTGCCTGGGGCGAGCGCCGTGGCATCAGCCTAGCTCACAGCAACCTCAAACTCCCGGGCTCAAGCAATCCTACTGTCTCAGCCTCCCGAGTAGCTGGGACTACAGGCATGCGCCACCATGCCCGGCTAATTTTTTCTATATATATTTTTAGCTGTCCAGTTAATTTCTTTCTATTTTTGTTAGAGACGGGGTCTCGCTCTTGCTCAGGCTGGTCTCGAACTCCTGAGCTCAGAACGATCCGCCCGCCTCGGCCTCCCAGAGTGCTAGGATTACAGGCGTGAGCCACCGCGCCCGGCCCAGTAATGATAATTCTTGTTAAACAGACACACATTATCTAGTTTTCTTCCCTGCTCCACTTATATCAGATTCTGTTCGCCTTCCTACACATCATCTTCTGGACTTGCTCCCCCAGAATTTGTCTCCGCTCACATACACAGTGGCACATCTACAGTCTGCTTTTTGCTTTTAATTTCTATTTCCGAAAGTTTCCAAATTCCTCACAGGCTCTGCCAACAAACAGTTACTAAATAACCGTGCTATTATCTCCTGCCATGTTCTTATCCCATGGTTGCACAGTGGGCTTGAAGAACCAACAGAATTGTAGAACAAGTTCGAAGTCCAGAAAAACCGCTCCATGAAACTAGAAAGCCTCAACCCAGGTTTGTCAGCAATTGCATAATAGCTAAATATGTCATTCTATCCATGTCCAAATGTTAACAGTGACAATATATCCAGAAGCATCAAGAGTTTCTCATTATCTAATGAAGTTTAAGACTCTGGAATAGTGGATCACTATCTGTCACCATCCCTGGTTGCACTTAGGAAACTTCCAAAAAAAAAAAAAGAATCCAGGTATCATTACATTCAGAGTTACACCCTTTTTTAATGCTTCCCTCTGCTCTCCCTTTGCTGAGACAGTGGGTCTGGTTGTCATCTGTGGCGTGTGTATTACACTCTGTAAACCTATGTCTTGCTTTTGCTCTATAATTCTATCTTTCTCTCCTCCATAAACCTCATTTTTGTGCTTGTCTTAAAAAAATCAGAATAGGACTCAGATATCAATATTGTTTTTAAAAGTTCTCCAAGCAATTGCTAAAAAGTTAAACATACAGCTATCCTATGACTAAGCAATTCCACTCCTAGGTACATACCCAAGAGAACTGAAAACATGTTTACCCAAAAATGTGTATGGGAATATTCATACTCATTCATACACATGACTCATGAAGTACAAACAACCCAAATGTTCATCAACTGATGAATAGGTAAACAAAATGTGGTATAATCCATATAATGGAGTATTATTCAAGTACTAAAAGGAATGAAGTTCTGATACATGCTACGACATGGATGAACTTTGGAAACATTTAGTGAAAGAAACCAGTCACAAAAGACCACTTCTGTATATTTTACGAATCCATTATATGTAATGTCCAGAATAGGCAAATCCACAGAGACAGCAACAGAGTGAGACTGTCTCAAAAAAAGGAGGGGGGGGGAAGGGTTTAAAAAAGGGGGGGGGGTGAAAAAAAAAAAGCACAGGTTTGGAAGTCAGATAGACTTGGATTTCACAAACTACTGGACCCAAAGAAAATGTTTAATGTGGCTGGTCCGATGGTAGTGGGTTATCAGAACTTATTAACATTAGTGTCACTAAAGTTGGTATTCCATCCCCCACTGCTAAATTTGACTGGCTTTTAAAAAAGAAAAGAAAAAAAAAGGAAAATGTCTAATGTAGCTTATATTAAGAACAACTTTGGCCAGGCACAGTGGCTCATGCCTGTAATCCTATCACTTTGGGAGGCCAAGGCAGAAGGATCGCTTGAGCCCAGGAGTTCAAGACCAGCCTGGGCAATAGCAAGAGCCTATCTCTACAAAAAATAAAAAAATTAGCCAGGTATCTGTAGTCCCAGCTTCTCAGGAGGCTGATGCAAGTGGATTGCTTGAGCCCAGGAGTTCAAGGCTGTAGTCAACTATGATCATGCCACTGCACTCTACCCCAGGTGGCAGAGCTAGACAATGTCTCCAAAAAAAAAAAAATTTGTTTCTCTCCTGCTAGCTGCTACAAATAAACTAACAGTCAAGGCCAAAAAAAGATACAATTATCATACAGTAATTAAAATAACAAATCCTAATAAAATTGAACTATGAATTCAAAATCCGAAGTGTTTTCACAAGAGCAACAATTGTAACTTCAGGAATTTGACCATACTTGATGCTACAGGAAGAACCCAGGAAAAATAAGGCTCTGCCTCCCCATCTGCTCAAGAGGGAAAAAAAAAATTCTGACAGTACTTTTCTGTCACTGCCAGCAAAATCCTGGAATCCTAAAGCACTGGATTTAAACTGTGCCTTCCAACCAGAACATAAGCACTTAAGGACAAGCACTGTGCAGTATTCATCTGTATCCCAGCACCTAACATTGCTGACAACTGGCAGCAATAAATCTCTGTTCAAGTGAACCCACATGGAGTAGCATGTATCATTGGGGCGGGGAACCACCATCATTCAGCCCTAATCTGTAGTATCCCAAACTCTGAGCATTTCACAAAAATAACAGAATACACTACCTTTTTATTAATGTAATAGTTTGGCCTCATTCCCACACATCAAAAGAAACTTTCATCAGTGTTTCAAACCCTGGAGTCTGCACAGCAGTAATAGAGTATTTTTAGGCTTTCCAAAAGCCAAAAAAAGGTTTACCAATCCTACAATAAACCAGTAATTTACTAATATTGGTGAGAATTAGCCGAACTAAATAACAGCAGTAGTTATGTCTTATTAGATGATCTGACTAGCAGTTATATCCAACAAAGAATTGTGAAAATAATCACTTTAGAAATAGATTATCATTCAATAGTGTACTTCAGTGACAATATATAAATACAGAAACCCTAACTGGACAGGAATAAAGGCTGCAAAAAAAAAAATTTGTACATAATTGGCAAAGTCTGAATGAGGATTTATATCAGATATTATTGATATCATATATATACTATATTATTAGATCATTATCCATATGCCTAGAATGATTATGTAATTGTGGCTTTTTGTTAAGAGAAGCTCTTTATTCAGAGGAGATACCTGCTAAGGAAATATTAGGGCATAAATATCAAGATGTTTGCACTTTACTTTCAAATCATTTAATCTCGAGATAATGTATGCAGTATATACAGAGAGAAACGCCAATCTGGTAATATATTAAGCAGTAACTCTCAAGAAAAAGTATGTATACATGTGTTCATTACTCTTCCACTAGCTTTTACAGATTTGAAGAACCTTAAATAATTGGAGGAAATCAAACAGAAAAAAGAACCAAAATGTAAAAAGGACAGAAAAACACACACAGATCAGGCAAGTAGAAAACTAAACATGATAGCAGAAATACATACAAAATATCTGTAATTACAATAGACATGAATGTTCTCCATGCTCTAGTTAAAAAGTTAACACATGAACAAAGCAAAATTTAGCTACATGGTGTTCATAAAAGATGTATGTAAAACATCCTTTCACAACTGGCTAAAACTAAAAGTTAAGGCAATATCAAATGTTGGCAGGGATGTGGAAGAACCCTTATCCAGTCTTGGTAATTAAGTCCCAAAGCATGGCACATCCACTGCATGTATGAACTGAATCTTCCCTAGACATCTAGAATGGTATTAGTTATATACTATCCTCAAGAAAATTGAGAAAAATAGTCACTCGATTTTATGTGTTCTGTGGTTCAGATAAGGAGATTGACTGAGAACTGTACAACACATGGGAAACAATTTAGCATTATCTAGTAAAGTTACACATACCCTACACACAACCCCAAAATTCCACTCTCAGTTACATGTAGTCTTGAGAAAATGGACTTTGTTGGGGAGTGAGGGGAAAGGTCCACAAGAAGTATAATTTGTAATCACACAAAATTGGAAATAAGGCCAGGAGTGGTAGCTCACGCCTGTAATCCCAGCACTTTGGGAGGCTGAGGCAGGAGGATCACTTGAGGCCAGGTGTTCGAGACCAGCCTGGGCAACATAGTGAGACCCCATCTCTAATTAGGAGGTGATGGTGGTGGCACACTTGTAGTCCCAGCCACTCAGGAGGCTAAACCAGGAAGACTGCTTGAGCCCGAGAGTTTGAGGATACAATGAGCTATGCTCCAGCCACTGCACTCCAGCCTAAGCAACAGAGACATACCCCATCTCTAAAAAAGAAAAGAGAGAGAGAAAGAGAAGGCACGTAAAGAGAAAGGAGAGAACAGAGGAAACAGAAACAGAGAGGAAGGGAGGGAAGGACAGAATTTTAAAAGGTACAGAGGAAGAAAGACATCACTAACAAGAAGAAATTCTGACCCTATGAAAGTCTTTATGGGTATAATACCTAGGACTAATTTGATGAAAATACTGAGATTACAGGAAAAAAAAGTGTAAATAGTGAAAGTACTAGGGGCAGGTCCAAGGTAGTGAGTTATCGCAGCTGTTCAACCAGTTACAGATTGAACTCCTTGTTCTAGTCTTTCCCCCCTTCTCACTACTACACTTGACAAGTCTTTAAAAAAAAAAAAAAAAGTACTAGGTATTTCTGGATTGTGTACATACAATATAACTTTAAAGGAGAAAGTTCCTACAGTGACATCTAACTTAATACCAAGTTAGTAACACCAAGCCAACAGCAAGAAACAAAGTAACAGCAGAAAGTTTAAATCCAAATGAAATTCTCTCCTCTACAATCTTTAAATGTATTTTCAATGAAATTTTTTTAATATTAGACCCAACGAAATGTATATTCTATTAACTTTTAGAGTTCCAAGTGAGGAAAAACAAGCAACATATTCCTGGCTTTTAAAAGAGCACTGCCAAGTGTAAAATGAAGCATCTACCCCTTAATGCAAGCCCTATTGCACACTTTAATTCTGAATACCTGACCGAGTTCCAATTCAAGTGAACTCTTAAGTCCACTATGAAAATAAGGTCTCTGAAATTGAAACTCACTCCAGTACAAGTTACACCAGTCAGAAATTCACAAACCTTACCTTCAACACTTATACCAAGAAATTGCAAAACTAAAATAATCTCTTTTCTTTAAAAAATCTATAGGCCAGGCACAGTGGCTCACGCCTGTAATCCTAGCACTCTAGGAGGCCGAGGTGGGCGGATTGTTTGAGCTCAGGAGTTCAAGACCAGCCTGAGCAAGAGCGAGACCCCATCTCTACTAAAAACAGAAAGAAATTAGCTAGACAACTAAAAATATATAGAAAAAATTAGCCGGGCACGGTGGCACATGCCTGTAGTCCTAGCTACCCGGGAGGCTGAGGCAGGAGGATCGCTTGAGCCCAGGAGTTTGAGGTTGCTGTGAGCTAGGCTGATGCCACGGCACTCACTCTAGCCAGGGCAACAGAGTGAGACTCTGTCTCAAAAAAAAAAACTATAGAACAGGCCGGGCACCATGGCTCATACCTGTAATCCTAGCACTCTGGGAGGCTGAGGCGGGAGGATGACTTGAGCTCATGAGTTTGAGAGCAGCTTGAGCAAGACAGAGACCCAGTCTCTACTAAAAATAGAAAAAATTAGCCAGGTGTGGTGGTGCACGTCTGTAGTCTGTAGTCCCAGCTACTCGGGAGGCTGAGGCAGGAGGATGGCTTTAGCCCAGATTCTGAGGTTGCTGGGAGCTAGGCTGACACCCCACAGCACTCCGGCATGGGCAACAGAGTGCAACTCTGTCTCAAAAAAAAAAAAAAAAAAATACTTGACATCCACCTTCCCCACCCCTACCATCCCTAAAAAAGAAAAAAAAAAATTATAAAATTATAAAATATGCAGCATCTTTAGGAGAAACACTGTCAGGCAGGGCCGGGCAAGGTGGCTCATGCTTGTAATCTTAGCACTTCGAGAGGCTGAGGCAGGAGGATTGCCTGAGGCCAGTTGTTCGAGACCAGCCTGAGCAACACAGCGAGACCCCTATCTCTGGGAAAAAAAAAAAAAAAATTTAAAAATTAGCCAGGCATGGTGGTGTACTCCTTTGATCCCACCTACTAGGGAAGCTGAGGCAGGAGGATCGCTTGAGCCCAGGCTCTAGAGGTTGCAGTGAGCTAGGATGATGCCAACACTGCACTCTAGCCCAAGGAACAGAGTGAGACCCTGACTCAAAAAAAAAAAGTAAATGCGTCCCTTCAGACCACTTAAAACCTTCAAGACAGGTCTATACTTTCTACATACCTTTCATAATTAAGGGGGTAGGTACAGAGACCAGTTCCCATCAAAACACAATCACATGAAATAAACCTATTTTTCTCCATGTTCTCCCACCATTTCTCCTCAAACAATAAATAAGTCACTCAGATTAATATTAAGAGAGACATTCCTGGTGATCACTGCACTAGCTGCACTAGTTACCAGGAAAGGGAAGCAGAGGTGTTAGTGTTGTTCTAATATGTTCTAAAGACAACTCCATGTGACTACAGCTGGTCCTGGCCACATTTAAAGAGAAGCCAGAGGAAACCAGAGCAGCAGGAAACAGGCAGGAGGGGCAATTACCACAACCCTTTCCCATGGCCTCATTCTCTCCCATGCCACCACTTCCAGTCTTATTTCAATCACAACAAAAACCTCCTTTCTAAGTTTCATAATTACTGAGGGTCAGAGGCAAAGGAAGCAAATGGGGAAAATCAGAGCTGTGGGAAACAAGCAGGACAGAGGTGTAAAAAAGAAACTGTCATCGCATGTGTCAACTAGCCATAAGTAGGAAAATCAGGAGGGATAAACTGGCAGCAAGTCCAGAGAGCTGTGTGGGAAACTAATTACGTTTGCCTCATGATAAGTCTTCACAGCAATGGGAGGATGGCCCTAGCCAAGGTGCTTTGCAGGCAGGTAAGGGATGCTGGTGTACTGAAGACCCTATCATCTCCAGAGAGTGCAATTTATTCCTTTTCCTGAAATAGACGGGGCCCATACCAATGTACCCACTCAATGCCTAGGATACAGGAGAGCTTAGGTACGACTTTCATCTTCCCTCCACCTTTATTTGACAAAATGACACTAAAAAGGAAGTACAACTCATGGTAAAAAGTGAGGAACACATTAACTAGTGGCATACCCCATGGTGCAAAAAGTGCTATCATAGCAGAAGAGAAAAATATAAGAACTGGGTTGACCTAAAAAGTTAATTATATGCCCTTCAAATCAAAGATGATCTTTGGATACCTTATGAAGACCTTAAAAAGCTCCTAACTAGCCAGATGTGGTGAGACTGAGGCAGAAGAATCGCTTGAACCCAGGAGTTAGAGGCCAGCCTGGGCAACACAGCAAAATCTCATGTCTTTAAAAAAAAAAAAAAAAAATTAAAAAGCTCTCAACTGTTAGGATACGCAGGTGCTGGAGAAAGATAGCCTAAATATTAGTAGACCACATACTGAATGTCCAATAGAGGTGGCAGTAAATGACAGATTATGGCAAACAGGATATTTTAAAAATGATGGGATCAACCCCTACAACAAGGTTAAGAGCCCAGAGTGGTGACAGCTGACATGCCAGGGCAACTAATTAGATTAAAAACTCAGGGGGCGGGGGAGGGGGAACGAGGGAAAGCCGAGTGGGAAAGTAATTTAGAGGCAAAGAAAACTGAATTGTAATGCATCAATGAAAGAATAATGCTGTATGTACTGTAACAGCGCTTCACAGTTTACAAAGCGCTCTCAAAACTACAGTCAAGAATTATAACACAAGCAGACACCAGGAACCACGAGTGAAGAGGAAAACTGAGTCCCAACCGAGACCAAAGCCCTCCAAATAAAAAGGAAAAGTAGAATTGAACTATGCCTCCGGGAAAACCGGGAAAGGTTACAGAGCGCAGAACTTGGGCTCTAAGAGGACCAGTCCCAGGACTAGCCACAAGCATGAAAGCTGAAAAGTGGTCAGGATGGGAGCGACAGCGTGGCGGGAGAGCTCCAGCGGACTAGCAGGGACCGAGGTGGGAGAGAAAACCACACCCTCCAGGGCAGAAACCCGAAGGGGGGAGGGGAAGGCGCCCCCTGGGGCTGGGTGGGGCCCGAGCGACTAGGATGCCGGAAAGTAGGAAGTAGCACAGGGCAACTCGAAGAGGAGAGGAAAGAGGGAGTCCGGGCCTGGACACAGAGGGAGCGTGAAGCTAGCGAGGGAAGGTTGACCCGGTCCACACAGCTGGACGCTGGGGCAGTCCGAAAGAGGTCGGGTGTTCAGAAAAGCTGAACCCAGGACTAGAAAGCGCACGCTGCAGCGCTGGGCGCCTTGGAACGAGGAAGGAGAGGGAGAAGGTGGCAATTACCGCTGCCGCTCTCGCTGGACTCAGGACCCGCCGCCGCCGCCGCTCGTTACCTGCCAATGTGCCTCTTACAAAGCGGCGGCGGCGGCAGAGGCAGCCCAGCCCGTCACGTGACCTCCGCGTCACGGGGGAAGGCGGAGCCACCGCACATCGCTCGCGCGCGGCTCCCCCGCCCGGCCAGAAATCGCGCCGCCTTCTCCGGCCACTGCCCGCACTGCAACTGGGTGAAGCCGACGGCGCGGAGGTTGGGGGAGACAAGGGGAAGGAGCAAATAAGGGAGATTTTGCGGCATTTCTTGTACTCGAAGATATCAGGAGAGTGTTACCCACCGCATCCAGGGTGCCCGCAACAGCAGCTGCTTGTCGCGCCGTGATGACCTCACAAGGCACCACAGGTTGCTCTCCTGCGGCCGCCTTCCTCCCGTCATGTGATGTAGTCCAACCACTCAAGGCAAGCCTAGCCTCCCAAACGTTGCGCCAGGGGACTACGACTCCCAACAAGCTGCACAGCAAAGCGCCAACTTCCGCATCTTGCCCCCTGCGGGTTCATACACGCACCCCAGAGACCTCGGTGCCGAGGGAAGGCCAGGACGACAAGCGGACTAGGCTAGCTTCCTGCGCCTAATACCAGTGGATGCTGCCTGCCAGGTGCTGAGCGTGGTTCCTGCTGGGAGGTGTGGTCCTTGCAGGAGCTGGGGTTCCACAACCACGTTTCTGGGCTCGCGCTCTGCCCCGCCCCCTGCGCGGGAAAACGCCAACGGCTCGCCCCGAAATCGGTGGCTCATAGAACCTCCCCAAGGCGGAACGCCCTCGCGACTTCAGTCTCGTTAAATGTGGTTCGAGTTTCGCACTTCCAAGCCCCTTCTGCGTGAAAAGACTAACATTTATTGGACGCCGTTTATAGTCATTTTTATTATATCATATGATCAATCCCTTGAGTCTGAGATTGCCCCGCTTCAAGGCTAAGGAAAGAGGCTTAGAGAGTTGTATATGGCTGAAGAGACCCAAACCGGGATTTCTGTCTTTGAAAATTGAATGATTCTCCTTTTGATAAGATCTGACAGGGTGGGCGTGGTGGCTCACACACACGTAATGCCAACACTGTGGAAGGCTGAGGCCTGAAAGATTCCTTGAGGCCAAGAGTTTGAGATCAGCCTGGGCAACATAGCAAGACCCCACTACTCTTAAAAAAATTAAATTTTTTTTAAATGGGAAGAAAAGATTTGATAGGTCGTTAGCTCCAGGAATTAAGCATAAATAAGATAATGGTTTATAATTGTAGCATAGTGTTTTAGAGTTTAAAGTATTTTCTCATTTACTGGCCTATTTGATTCTCACAGGTGGTATCCCAGGCTAGTTAGATAAAAGGACTTTGCAGTCTCAGCAGGCCTTACCTCCGCTGGAACTTTCCACTGTGATAAATAACTTCACCGGGTAGTGAAAATTAAGTGAAATTATGTAAAATACCTGCTTTGTCACATTGTCAACTCTCAACAAATATTAGTAATTATGTTCACATTCTGTTTGTACCCTTTGAGCCCAACAGGTTTAAGTATGATAGAAAAGGAATTAGCTGATACTGAAATTTGTGCAGGTCACTGTACTAATTACTAACTTGCTAGTTACTAATAGACTTGTTTTCTGTTAAATTACTTGAAGTAAAGCAGTTGAAACCTTAAACAGTCCAGTCCAGCTCAAGGGAAGCCTTTGTTACTCATCTAAATTAATCAAAGAATGCTGAGGCTGTGCCTTTAACAATTGGAACTTATTATCATGACCGTTCGTGTGTAGATGTATCTTATCTCTCCTCTTTTGTCAGGGAACTAGGATTGGGTTGGGTCAGTTCTGTCTTCCTATTCTTTGTATTCCTACGTTGTTATAGAAATGTGTGGGAGAGTCAAAGATAAAAACCAACCCTGAAAGTCAGATACTTAATGGACAAAGCAGGATAAAGGATTCTGAAAGGATTTATACAAACTTGGTAACAGTGGCTATCAATGAGAAGTTGGAAGGAGGTTTGTAATAGAGGGTGCTGGCCCAATGGAACTGATATTTTAGTTTTTTACATGGAGAAGTTACTGGTGTATTATTACTTAAGTAAACATTAAGAAGGCCCAGGCACGGTGGCTTATGCCTGTAATCCTAGCACTTTGGGATGCTGAGGCAGGAGGATTGCTTGAGGCCAGGAGTTTGAGGTTACAGTGAGCTATGATTAGGCCACTGTACCCCAGCCTGGGCAACAGAGTGAGACCCTGTCTCTAAAAAAAAAAAAAAAGGAAAGAACAAAAAGGGAAACCAGAGACCATGTGTTAGCTCTGTGACCTTGTACAAACTGTGTCACTTCTCCAGGCCTAAATTTCTTCTGTTATATTCATATTCAAAAACATCTGCCTTTTCTGTACCAGGTACACTATGTTGGGTGCTTTTATTAAATTATCATTTATCAAGGGAGAAGTCCTACCTAGAACCTAGGATCAGAAAAAATAAGGGCATCAAAGCCCTAAAATCTCACTAATTACAGTTTTTAGGACCTGGATGCAATGCAATACAATTATCCTCTCCCCTTCTCTCTGCCTCCCCAAGGGCTATCACTCCCCTTTTCCACCCGGCCTGACTCTGAGACGTTGACTCTAAAACTAATTTCACATCCTGTGACTGCAAAAGACAGCATCATCTCTTTTCCCAGTTTTTATTTGCTTAAGTCTTCTTGGCTAGACTGAAGTGAGCACATGTCATGGAAAATACACTGGAGAAATTCTCAGAAACCTGTACAAATGGTAGCAATAAGATAGGTGGGTGGAAACAGTTATTCTTTTTGGGTTTTGTTTGTTTGTTTGTTTGTTTGTTTAAAGACAGCATCTCCCTATATTGCCCCTGGCTATTCACAGGCATGATCATAGTGTACTACAACCATGAACTCCTGTACTCAAGTAATCCTCCTACCTCAGCTTCCTCAGGAGCTGGGACTACAGGCATGTGCCACTGCACCTGACTCTGAAGCCAGTCATTCAAAGTTGAGGCCCATTCTCAGAAACAATCAGTAATCAATGGCTAAGATTTAGGAAGATACAATCAAGGCATATAAACTCCAAAGCACAATTTTCACAGCCTAGATAAAGCTAATCACAGTTGAAGTCTAATCTACTCATGTACAGTAAAATATATGATCACAATCAAATGCATTATACCCTGCCTGAAGAATGTGATAACTGAGGGAGAATAGTCTATATACAATCTTAAAAAAAAAGTGAACCTTAAGAAGCAAAAATGTACACGTGGCAGGGAAAAAAGGTGGCCTAACCAGCACATGAAACATTTTGGTCCCCTTGGCAGATTTCTGCCTTTATCAGATAGAGATAGGTGTTTCATGCCTATTAGCCATAAAGATCGCCAAGATTCCCTGACCTGTGTTCCACATTGCCAGGCAACCTATTGATGATTAGAATTTAGCTTCTCATTAGACTCTTCTCTGAAGAAGTGACTATGTTATTAACCAAAGGACCACATGTTATTTTGCTTGGCTGAAAATTAGTATACTGACAATGACAATTTGGAATATACCCTCAGTTTATAAGGTATGTTTATGCCCAAAGCCAGCTGAGCTGTGGGCATGCTGACCGTTGCATACAGCAACCAAAACAGTTAATGAGGCCAGGTGCGGTAGCTCACGCCTGTAATCCTAGCACTCTGGGAGGCCGAGGCCGGCGGATCGCTTGAGCTCAGGAGTTTGAGGTTGCTGTGAGCTAGGGTGACGCCATGGCACTCACTCTAGCCCAGCAACAAAAGCGAGACTCTGTCTCAAAAACAAAAACAAAAACAAAAACAGTTAATGATACTGCCACTGCATGATACCTTTTGGAATAGCCAAAAAGACTTCCAAAGTCCCAGCTACTCAGGAGCCTGAGGCAAAAGGATGGCTTGAGCCCAGGAGTTCAAGTCCAGCATGGACAACATAGGAAGACCTCATCTCTAAAACTGAATAAAAATAAGTGAACAGAAATTGAGGAGAAATCAAATAGTTCTGTAGCCGCAAAGTATCTTCCTCAAACTACTTGTTAATTACTGTGGTGTTTTAGCATATCCCCACAAGTTCTTTGATACTCCTTCCTTTAAGAGGTAGAACTTACTCCCCGTCACCACAAATGTGGGCTGGACTTGAGAACTCATGTCTAACAAATAGAGACTAGAGTGGGAAAATTAATAACTTTACAATGGAGAAACTTGGCAGACACCACCTTAACCAAGTGATCAAAGGTAACATCACAGTGAGAAGTCATGTTGATCAGGTACACCCTGATATGAGGCAATGTGAAAGGCATATCACCCATGTGGCATTCTCCCCCAAAATTCATCACCTGGGTATAATTGTGAGAAAAAAACAGAAAACTCAAGTTGAGGGACATTATACAAAATACCTGACCAGCACTCTTCAAAAAGTGTCAAAGTCAGCTGGGCACGGTGGTTTGCACCTCTAGTCCCAGCTATTTATATTTTCTTTTCTTTTGTTTTGTTTTTTTAGAGAGATGGGGTCTTGGTAAGTTGCCAAGCTGGTCTCAAACTCTGGCCTCAAGCAATCCTCCAACCTTGGCCTCCAAAAACACTGGGATTATAGGTGCCAGCCACCATGCTTGGCCCCCTCAGCTATTTGGGAGACTGAGATGGGAGTATTACTTGAGCCAGGAGTTCAAGGCCAGACTGGGCAATATAGCAATACCTCATATCTTAAAAAAAAGAATTAATTCAAAAAAATTGTAAAAGGTGTCAAAGTCACAAAAAACAAGGAAAATCTAGGAAACTGTTACAGATCAGAAGAGACCAAGAAGACATGACAATTAAATGCGATGTGGTATTTTGGTTTAGATCCTGGGATAGAAAAAGGACATTAGTGGACAAAGTAGGGAAATCTGAATAAAGTCCGTAGTTCAGATAAAAGTTTGTACCAGTGTTAATTTCTTACCATGATTATGTAACATGTTAACAGTCAGGAAAGCTAAATGAAGGGTGTACAGTACCTCTCTTTTCTATCTTTGTATCTCTTCTTTAAGTCTAAAATCATTTCAAAGGAAATTTAGACAAAAAAACTGGTCACATCCCACTAAACTGATTTTATAACCCACTAGTACATCTAGATATGGAAGGTGAAAAACAATTAATATAAGCAAAACACTTAGAACACTGTCTGACACATACTAAGTGCTCAATAAATATTAGCTAATGTTATTTTCCAATAATAGTTAACTTTCTATCAGGTTTTCTCTTTCTTTTGTTTGTAACAGACTTGCTTTTGGTGGCTGAAAATAATACATGTACCCCAACATAGAATGCAATGTATAATCTGTATAGATCAGAATTAAGTGTCTAGGCTGCAGTGGGAAAGAAAGACATTAATAATCTTGGCTAATAAAATAGTTTATCGTAACTCTATTTCCATATTCTCCAAGTTGTTATATTAGTCAAGGTTGTCCAGAGAAATAGAATCAATAGGATATATATAGATATATACAAGAGATTTATTATGAGCGATTGGCTGGCATGATTACAGAGGCTGAGAAGTCCACCCATCTGCTGTCTTCTAGCTGGAGGCCCAGGAAAACTGGTGGTATAGTTCCAGTCCAAACCCAAATGCCCAAGAACCAGGAGTGCTGATGTCCAAGGGCAGGAGAAGACAATGTCCTAACTCAAGCAGAGAGGGCAAATTTGCCCTTCCTTCCTTCATTATTTATTTGTTTGTTTGTTTATTTTTGAGGGAGGGTCTTGCTCTGCCACCCAGTCTGTAGTACAGTAAGTGCTCATTGCAACCTCGAACTCCTGTGCTCAAGTGATCCTCTCACCTCAGCCTCTTAAGTAGCTGGGACTATGGGTGCACACCACCCCATGCCTGGCTAATTTTAAAATTTTTTGTGGGCCGGGTGCAGTGGCTCACGCCTGTAATCCCAGCACTCTGGGAGGCCTAGGCGGGAGGATCGTTTGAGCTCAGGAGTTCGAGACCAGCTTGAGCAAGAACAAGACCCCGTCTCTACTAAAAATAGAAAGAAATTGACCAAACAACTAAAAATATATAGAAAAAATTAGCCAGGCATGGTGGCACATGCCTGTAGTCCCAGCTACTCGGGAGGCTGAGACAGGAGGATCACTTGAGCCCAGGAGTTTGGGGTTGCTGTCAGCTAGGTTGATGCCACGGCACTCTAGCCTGGGCAACAGAGTTCAAAAAAAAAAAAAAATTTTTTTTGTGGAGACTGGATCTCGCTATATTGCCCAGGCAGGTCTGGAATTCCTGGCCTCAAGCAATCCTCCCACTTCAGCCTCCCAAAGTGCTAGGATTACAGTCAGTGGGCCACTGAGCCACCTCACCCAGACCGCCTTTTCTATTCAGACTCTTAAGGGATTGGGTTATGCCCACTCACATTAATGAGGACAATTTTCTTTACTCAGTCTACTGATTCAAATGTTAACCTCTTCCAGAAACACTCTCACAGACAAACCCAGAAAAAAATGTTTTACCAGCTATTTGGGCATGCCTTAGCCCAGTCAAGTTGACACATAAAATTAACCATCATAGCTATCACATCTGAAATATTGGTGCTCAGATATCCCAGATTCAAAGTATATATTTCCTTACATTAAGGTACTAGGAAGAACCTTCAGAATAAGATCCATAGAGACACAAAAAAATTAATCAAACAGTGTAAGCTAGGGCTGGGCGCGGTGGCTCATGCCTGTGCCTGTAATCCTAGCACTGTGGAAGGCCAAGCAGGGAGGATCGATTGAGGTCCGGAGTTCAAGACCAGCCTGAGCAAGAGCGAGACCCTGTCTCTACTAAAAATAGAAAAATTAGCCAGGCCTGGTGACATGCGCCTGTAGTCTCAGCTACTGGGGAGGCTGAGGCAGGAGAATCACTTGAGCCCAGGAGTTTGAGGTTGCTGTGAGCTAGGCCGACGCCACGGCACTCTAGCCCAGGTGACAGAGCGAGACTCTGTCTCAAAAAAAAAAAAAAAAAAAGAATACATCTAATCAGCAAATATATGGAAAAATGTTTTACGTCACTAGAAATTGAGTGCAAATTATAACAATAATACACATTTTGCCCACCAAATTAATAAGGAGTAAAAATAACAATGCTATGCAATGCTAATCAATGTTTAGTAAAAGAGGCACTATCTTATTTGGCTAACAGGAGTACAAATTGGCATAAACTTTTTGGAAAGCAAAAGTCATAATATATTAAAGCATCCAAATCAATTCTGGTACTCTGCCCTAAGGAAATAACTTTAAATATGGAAAAATTGTTATGCAGAAAAAACATTTTTTACACTTTATTTATAACAGCAAATATTGGAAGCGCCTTACATATCTGACTGTAGAGGAACAGTTAAGTAAATGATGGCATTCATACTAGATCCCACATTATGCAACCTTTATAAATAACATTTACAGAAAACATGCCAAGACATGGGAAAATGCTCGCTATATACTTTTAGGTATAAAAAGCCAAAATCAAGTCTGTGAGTAAATGTAACTGTGTAAGAACACTATGCATAGGAAATAAAATCTATAAAAATACATCAAAAGAATAGTGGTAAAATGAGCCAGGTTTAGCTAATCGGGCTTATAGATGATATCTTCTATATTTTCGAATTGAGCTTTTTATACTCAGGTCTTACTTTTATGATCTAAATAATGTTTAAACAAATATGTAAGGCTGGGGTATTAAAGGCTGTATACATACTTTAAGAGAAGAATCCAAGGTATATAAATATGAACATAATAACTTATCAGGGAAGATCAAATTTCTAGGATGATGTTATGGACTGAGTTATGTCCTCTCAAAATTCATATGTTAAAGTGCCACAGAATGTGGTACTTTGGAGATAGGGTCTTTAAAGAGGTAATTAAAGTTAAATTAGGTCATTGAGGTGGGCTGTAATCCAATATGGCTAGTGTCCCTGTAAGAACACTAGTATCTTCATTAGGACACAGACACAGAGGAAAGACCCTGTGAAGACAGAGGGAAAAGACAACCATCCACACGCCAAGGACAGTGGCCTCACAAGAAACCAAACCTTGATCTTGGACTTCTGTCCTACAAAACTGTGAGAAAACAGATTTCTGTTGTTTAAGCCCCACAGTCTGTGCTGCTTTGTTATGGCAACCCGATCAAACTAATAGAGGTGGGATGTCAGGGTTCTACTAAGCACACTAAGCAGGAAGAATAGGTGGTTGGCAAGGAGTTGTCTTCCTTCCCTTGGAAGAAATTCTTTTTTATATGAGACAGGGTCTCACTCTGTTGCCTAGGCTAGAGTGCAGTGGCATCATCATAGCTCACTGCAACCTTGAACTCCTGGAATCCAGTGAGCCTCCTGCCACAGCCTCCCAAGTAGCTGGGACTACAGGCAAACACCACAATGCCTGTCTAATTTTCCTATTTTTTGTAGAGACAGGGTTTCACTCTTGCTAAGGCTAGTCTGGAACTCTTGACCTCAAGCAATCCTCCCTCCCTAAGTGCTAGGATTATAGGCGTGAGCCACCACGCCCAACATGAGATTCTTTTCATTCTGGTAATTCCACAGTTTGGGAAGTAGAAAGACCTAGGGCCATTAATTGCCTGATAAAGAACAGAATAGAACCTTCAATCAGTGGTCCTCAAGGTCAAAGACCTCATTTAACATATATGTGGTTTCCTTCAAAGATGATTTATGATTTCATAGCCTTTTTTTTTTTAGAGACAGGGTTTTCTCTGTCACACAGAGCTGGAGTACAGTGGTTCATAGCTCACTGTAACCTCAAACTCCTAGGTTCAAGCGGTATATATATCTTTTACAAAGTGAGTGCATTTTAAATGTATACAGAAATTATATTTTAAAAACCTGTCACTCCTCTCTGTTTAAAAATCAACAATTTAGCTGGGTGCACTGGCTCATGCTTGTAATCCCAGCACTTTAGGAGGCCAAGGCAGGAGTATTGCTTAAGGCCAGGAGTTCAAGACCATCCTGGGCAACATAGTGAGACCCCCATCTCTATAAAAAACAAAAAAATTAGCCAGGCATGCTGGTGAGTAGCAGGTACCTATAGCCAAAGCCATCAGGGAGGCTCAGGCAGGAGGATCGCTTGAGCCCAGAAGTTTGAGGTTGCAGTGAGTTACGGATGATGCCACTACACTCTAGACCAGGTGACAGAAAAAGACCCTGTCTCAAAAAAAATTTTTTTTTAAATACAGCATAACAATTATTTACATAGTATTTACAATGCATTAGGTATTATAGTAATATAGAGATGATTTAAAGAATATGGGAGTATGTGCATAAGTTATATGCAAATACTACCTCATTTTATATAAGGGACTTGAGCATCTAGTAGATTTTGGTATCCTAGGTGAGGGGTGTGTCCTAGAACCAATGCCCCAAGGATAATACCACTCAGATACCAAGGGACTGGATGATTAGATTGACTATATTTATTAAGCATATGTGAAGTCCCAAGCCCAGTACAACATGATTTACAAAAATTACTTTACTTTCCCACAGCAGTTCTGTAGTAGATACTATATTATCATCATCATACTTACCCCCAGAAAAAGTTAATTCAAAGTCATACTGCTACCAAGTGGCAGAATCAGGATTCAAACCCAAGTCTTCCTAATTCCAAACATGGCATTTTATTTTCTCCAACACCATTAGTGTTCATGCATTTCTCTCCCTACAAGATTAATTTTCTTTTTTTTTTTTTTTTTTTTTCTGAGACAGAGTCTCACTCTCTTGCCTGGGGCAAGTGCCGTGGTGTCAGCCTAGCTCACAGCAACCTCAAACTCCTGGGCTCGAGCAATCCTACTGTCTCAGCCTCCCGAGTAGCTGGGACTACAGGCATGCGCCACCATGCCCGGCTAATTTTTTCTATATATATATATTTTTAGCTGTCCAATTAATTTCTTTCTATTTTTGGTAGAGACGGGGTCTCGCTCTTGCTCAGGCTGGTCTCGAACTCCTGAGCTCAGCACGATCCGCCCTCGGCCTCCCAGAGTGCTAGGATTACAGGCGTGAGCCACCGCGCCCGGCCTAAGATTAATTTTCTTAAAGACAAGGACTATGCCTTTCCATGTCTATATTTGTAGTACCTAGCACAGGATCTAGCTCATAATAAACATACTCAATAGATATTTTTAAAATGAAGAGTGATATCTTCAAAGAGTTGTAAGATGTCTTGTAAAATGTCTGTTCGCACTTCTACATTTTGCTTACAAGGGGGAGGTAGCAACCAATATACACCCACATTACCCAAATTAGAATTTAGCAAGTTTTAGATATGGAAGGAATCTAGGCAAGTTTGACCTCATGTTTACTCCATGTCCACTACGTGCCCAGTTGTGTTCTGGGTGCTGTGAATGACTTTTTGAAATCCTTGACACAATGTTTCACAATGTAGCACAGTATACTATGTACTAAATAAACATGTGCTGAGAAAAGGAAGAGACAGACTAGAAGATGGGTGGGTAGATATTCCAGGCAGGCAGGAATTCCAGGTAGGGGAAATTGTGTGAACAAGCAGAAGAGAAGTAAGTCCAAGGTAGATTCAAAAACCAATTTGGTCCCATGGAATCTAGAAGTAAAATTTTAAAAAAAGAAAAGAAAGAAAAAAAAAAAAACAATTCGGGCCAGACGCAGTGGCTCAGGAATTCAAGACCAGCCTGAGTAAGAGTGAGACCCCGTCTCTGCTAAAAAAAATAGAAAGAAATTATCTGGACAAAAATATATAGAAAAAATTAGCCGGGCACGGTGGCACATGTCTGTAGTCCCAGCTACTTGGGAGGCTGAGGCAGGAGGATTGCTTGAGCCCAGGAGTTTGAGGCTGCTGTGAGCTAGGCTGATGCCACGGCACTCTAGCCCGGGCAACAAAGTGAGACTCTGTCTCAAAAAAAAAAAACCAAAAAACCCCAATTTGGCTGAAGGGAAGGTTCCTCGGGAGTTGATGTAATAGAAGACAAAATTGTAGAGATCAAATGTTACAACTATTTTAGAATTTGTCTAGCAGGTTTTCCAGTTTTCACTGGAAGATCCCTTAAAAAAAAAAAAAAAAAGAAGTTACAGAGGTCAACTGTATTTTATGGATAGTGTCTTACATGCCAGGCTAAGTAATTTATTTCTCCTGTGTCTATTTCTGCCAAAATCTTCCTTCCATAACAATTTGAATGTC
The DNA here is from genome assembly GCA_004363605.1 of Indri indri. Taxonomy (NCBI): domain Eukaryota; kingdom Metazoa; phylum Chordata; class Mammalia; order Primates; family Indriidae; genus Indri; species Indri indri. The sequence goes on from RJWJ010021229.1 coordinate 23,311, forward strand.
AATAGGGGTCTCTAGAAGCAGAAAAACCTCCCTAGATACACTGAGGAATTAAGTTCTAATAGTGGAATGACAGGTGGTGGGGTTGATATTTTAGATGAGTAGGCCACCCCCTCAGATCCTTTGCTGATATGGCACCAGTTCTGCCAACTTGAGGGTGGACCAGCTGTGGTCGCTAAAGAAGGCATATTTTCGGTGGGCTTTCACTTGCATGTCAACTTTAAATTAGTAAACTTCAGCAAAACTTTTCTGTTGAGCTTCCAAGAACATACACAGGGTAGTGCCCTGGAGAAATCTGCTCTGATGAGGATAAGTATAATTCCCACCCTAGCCGGGAAAGAAAATACACCCATAGCACCCTAGGGAGGAAAGGAGGGGCTTGACAACTTGGCAACGTGTTCAGCCCAGACCTTCCCTGACATTCCCCCAGGCAAACAATAATCTCCTAGCAGCTCGGGCCTCCTTTCAGGCCAAAGATAGTTCAGCATGGCCTTTTGCAGGAATGGAATGGCTACACCTGTTGACTTCTTAAAGACCAAATGCCTTTTGGTTGGAGGATAAACCACAGGACTTGGACATTTCTGATACAAGCTCTGCTCTAGGGAAAATTGTGAAGTAAGTCATAGATCTGGAAAATGACTCCTGAGCTCATCTCCTTCAGCTTCCTGACAAGCAAGGAAACATTATCCTTATTTTAAGGAGGAGGATCTGAGGCCCAGAGAGATTATTATTTCCTTTCCCTAGGCTGCCCCACTGACAAACAATTATTGTGTTCTACTAAATAAATGCCTGAGACTGTTTAAGGCAATGGGGAGACAAATCGATTTTGTCTTCAAGGCTGTCATAGTCTAGCAGATAATCAGATACGCAAATTCTTCAAGTGTATGGAAATAGAGAATTAACTGTGACAGAAGGCAGGGCAGCAGCTAAGGCCTCGGAGAGGAGAAACTAAGTTCACAGGATATGAAAAGACTGAGATTTCTCTCTGTTAGGAAGGAGAAGATTGAAATTTCTCCGGTTAGGTTAGGTCAGGTTGCCTGTTAACAAGGTACAAACTCCTGAAAGAGATCTTAAAGAGCCTGACTCAATTTCTCAAGCCAGATAATGCTATAGATCACTGGTCAATATAGGAATGGAGATGTCCAGGCCTGGTCCGGTCAGCTGAGGTGTGGGTGGTAGAAGGTCATGTGACCTGCCCAGGGCTGCCCCTTCTGCAGGGACCATCAGTGGCCATGGCAGGTATGAGGGGAAGGTTTTCCTGGTTTCTGGAGTATGAAAGTGAAGGAGTGAGTTCCTAAACAGAGACGCCTTCAGCCAAGGTCCCCAGGCTTTGACGGGATGCATCTCCAACAGGTGGCTGGGGCCTTAAAAAGAGAAGCTCAGAGGACCAAGTGTGATTCTACTCACAATGTCATCATTGAACTTTTTTTAGGGCTTTATGGCCTTCAGACTCAAAGAAGATCAGGTAATATTGTAACTATCCTCATTTCTCTGAGGATCACTTGGAGAGGCAAAACCTGGGGTAAGAGGTGAAGGACAGGGAGAATGAGGAGATGGGCAAGAAGACCCCAAGACAGAATCCCCAAAGAGTTGTCTTCTTAGACCCTTGTTCTGCGCCGCGCCCCCCCGCCCCCCCGGGCGTTTTCTGTCGTGAGCCCTGTCAGCACTATGCTGCCTCCCCCACCCTCCTTCTTTGCTCTTTTTACAAATTAGCATTTTAGAAACAATTTCTAAGGCTGGTGTGCGCAATCTGGTAGTTAGGATGCCTGGATTCAAGTCCGGGTAACGTATCCTGGAGACAGGCATCCCATGAACTACTCAAGCATCTGTCCAAGCATGTTCCCACCGCAGAGCCTTGGCCTTGCTGGGCACCGCCCGTGGCTCAGTCCCTCAGTTCATTCAGGTCTCTACTCAGTTGTCATCTTATCAGAGAAAGCTTCCCTGACCACCCATCCAAAAAAGCACATTCACCTTAATACATCTGCATTTCATTTTATATAAGTTACACCTAAACACACATGCACACATACACACAGAAGAAACTATCATTTATTAATGTGGGAAATACCCAAGAAAAAAGGGGTTTACCTTGTGGATACCCAAGAGTGGGAATAGGACCCATCTGGAAGTTGTTGAGCTCCAAGGGTGTCCGGGGAGTGATTCCTCCGTCTCTCTCCTGGGTCTCTGTGTCTCTCTGTGCATCTCCATCTCTATCACTTTCTTAAATCTCAACGACCAAAAAAACAAGCCCCGACTTTTAGCACTTGCTGATTTCTGTGGTGTAAATATCCCCGTCATAGCCTATTTCACGCTACATGATATATCGAGCTGCATCAGTCTGCAATATACTCCTGGAAGTGAGAGAGTGAAGCGGTGGAGCCCACAGACGCTGGTGCAGCCGAGTTTCATGTGTAAAATGAGATAATACTAATGCTTCCTCTATGGGGTTGTTATGTGGATTATATGAGTTAACACATGAAAAGCACTTAGAATAGAGCCCAGCATTATGTACCATTCAGCTATTATTAGCTCTATTCATTTACCGTGTAACCTTGGGCAAGACCCTTCCTCTCTCTGGATCTTAGTTCCTTCGTTCTGTAAAACAAAGAGGTTTTATTATAAAAAATTGTCGAAGTCCTTCCAGCTCTAAAAATCCTAGGGCCATCTATGACTGGGTAAAGAGAAATCTCCGCCTCCTTGTCTAGTTTATAAGCACTTTTCCTGAAATCACAGGTACAAGGCACCTGGGTGGTGCCAGAGATAGCCAGGTGGATTCGGTCCAAAGTGTAAAGTTAAAATTAATTGTCAGCCTTGGCCTCACTTAGTCTGGGAAAACTGTGGGGCCAAAACTTTCCAGCATCTGGGACTCTTTTCCTCTAACTGGCAGCTCCAGGTGCGGGTCAGTTCTGGCTCCTTCATCTGTACGCCTGCCAGCAGCCTTTGTTTAGGAACTTCCTGATTCTCCCCTGCTGAGTGGGGCTCTAGGGGTATGCCTTTTTCTTTTCTTTTCTCTGTCTTAATGGAGAGAAACAGAAATAGAAAGAAAGAAACAGAAATACAGAGAGAGACCCAGAGGTATCATTAATAGAAAGAGAGAGACTGAGAAAAAACATTAGGAGAAAGATTTTTCTGACTTTTTTTTAAAACAAGAGAAGACAAATACAAACAGCTGAAGATAAAATAACAGCTGATTCCTACCACAGCTCTGGAGGATTTCTTGGAAAGGAGCTTGTTTAAAATAAATATACATGCAGTACAGATGGAGGTATTTCTTGCCTTTTCCTCCCTCTGCTTCTAACTCTAGGGTATTTTGAACATGCAACCTCCCCCAACCCAAATGCCCAGTGGAATAATCTTACATATTTTTCCATTCAGGCTCATTCTCCTGGTTTCTTTTTTTTTTTTAAGGCTGGTCAAGTGAAGCAGTGGGAGTGGAGAAGGAACAAAGGAATCTGTAACCGGCTGTGATCAATTAGTTGTAAACACCACTGCACTGGACCAACCTCTCCTGGTTGAACTCTGAAGGAGCTAGAATTATCACCTTTTATCACCTTGGAACTAAAGATTCTAAGAGCTAAAAGTTACCTTAGCGTGTCCGTCCTCTCCCTACAGTATTTTACATATGAGGAAACTGAGGCTCAGAGAGGTTGGGTAACTCGCCAACGTCCCACAGACGAGTGACAGAGCTAGATTAGGTAGCAGTCCATAGATCTCAGTGGTGTGATACATGTCCTATCTATCAGAGCCCCAGCAAGAAACAGATAAGTGACTAGAGTTTGATAAAGGAAAGGCAACCAGAAATGGTGCAGTGCCCCAGTGACAGTGGGGATATCTGATCACTATTGGGCTTGAGGGGACAACAGGGAGGGAGCAGAGAGCAAATGGAAAGGGCCACCAGGTTGGGATCTGCAGAGACCGCGCTTTTAGGGAGGTGGGGTGTGCAATGGGGAATGAAAAACCTCATGTCCCTCTCCTCTCTCCTAATCTCCATCGGGTGAAACTAACCAGAAGATGGAGGACAAGAAAGCCTAGTGACAGAGACCAAATGGAGGTACTGAGCAGGGGAGAGGGTAGATCTGAAAGTGTACATGGAAGCATACCTATCGTCACTTTATTTGAGGAATTTCAAACAATGCTATTTATGTCTCATAATTGGGCTTTGAAGTGTACCACACAGCAAGCCTCCAGGAACAGAAGATACAATAGGAGTTAAGCTGCAAGTCAGGGCACCAAGCTGTTAGGTACTGACCGAAGCAGATGGAGGGAGGTTTCCTGGGGCTGCTTTGCTCCTCAGCCCAACACTGACTCCACTCAGACTTGGCAGAGATTCAGGCAACAACTTAGGCCCTGCCCTCAAGGAACCTGAATCTTCCAGGGTTGGGGAAGGCCTGACCCTCTGTGACTGGTCCTGAGACTTGTTCCTGGAGACCTTCATGATGGTGACAGGTAGAGGAGGCAGGGAAAGGTTCTCCAATGGGGTAACTTGCTGGAGAATCAAAGGAGATACTGACTATAAAAGGGCAGAGAGGAGCTGGAGACAGAGATCTGTCCTGGGACCTGAAAGGAGATAGTTTCGTGGGAGCTCATGGAAGCCTGGGAGACCCTCTCCTTCCTCCTCAAAGTCACCTATCCAGGGACCTCCTGGACTTGACAAATCCCTGTGGCTGAATCCTATCTCCTCCTCCCCCAATCCCTCCACTTCATTCCTCTGAGGCCAAAGGAGTCTGGGCTGGAGTCAAGACTCCTGAAAGCAAGTTAAACCAGTTCTTGCAGGCCTGGACATGCCCTGAGGAACAGCCCCTGCTGAAAACTCCTGTCCTCAACTGTAGCCACA
>RJWJ010021230.1:0-17927 GCA_004363605.1 Indri indri
GTTGAACCCCCTCATCTACAGTCTCAGGAACAAGGAGATCAAGGGGGCTCTGAAGAGAGAGCTTGGAAGAAAAATATTTTCCTAGTGACATCTTTTATTTTGTAGTATTTTATACATTAATGCCTCATTAAGAAAATAGTCAAAGTAAATTGAGTGTCTGTGGTCAAAATATATCTGTCCAGTGTGAAGCTTTTTAGTAAATGCAGGGGCTAGATTTTCAGATTAAATATTATAGTAAATCATGGGCTCACAGGGGTTTTATTTAATAAAATAAACATATAATTAGGAGAACATTGTTTCACATGAAAATGTACTTAATCTGCTTAAATCCTTTCAAATTTTATTCATATTTTTCTAAAAGTTGTTCTCTACTGTAAGTTAAGGTTGTTATACCTCAAAACCCTGAGACTGTGGCCATTTTCAAAATCAGCTTATCCTGAAATAAGGCTGATAACTACAGTTATGACTGAGTATATTCTGAAAGGAATGACAAAGTGGAACCAAATAATAAAATTGATCGAGACATTCTTCTTCCAGAAAGGTTACCTACTGGGAATGAGCTTTGTGGACCCATAAAATTCTGGTCTGTGTTCCTGGCCTCTGGTTCTGGCATAGTTACAAGGGTCCCTGGAGGAGAACAAGATAATTTGTCTCTTACTCTCCTGTGAATTTCTCTGTCAGGTCACAATAATTTATTTATTTTGCTGGAATGAGCAGAATTCCTAAATTCCTTAGGGACTGAGTGAAACAAAAGTAAGGAATAACTTCCAGGAAGATAATCCAGTTGCAGGATGTCTTTGAGACTGTGGAGGGAAACCTTTTCAGTGACTCGTTTGTGGTCTCACGCACAACCTACTCAGGAAGCTCCAGGGTACTTGACTGTCTCTCCCCTCAAATTTTGACTAGCCCCTGGAAAGAGAATTTATCAATGTCCACACGGTAATGACTACCACATTTTTTTCTCTTTTTTGTCCTTAATGTTTCAGACATAAATTCTTAGCTTTTTGCCAATAGAACCACAAGAAATTAATCATTTAATTCATTTGTTATTTTATACATTCAAAAATGATAATATATTGAGTGACTCATATTGCAAGCACTGTCTAGGCTACTGGAGATGTAAGTGACAAACAGCCAAAGATGTCTGCCCTCATGAAATTTCCCTTCTATGATAGGGCTCAGACAATATAATTAACAAGTAAATGATACAGATTATTATTAATAGAAAAGTATGAGTGCCATGGAGAAAGAAAAAGTAGGGCAATGCATGGAAGATTGATATGCCAGGGGCAGGAAGTTGTCACTGCAGGTGTCCCTGGGAACATAACATCTGAGCAATGATCACAGGAGGTGAGGATGGCTCATGTCAAATATGGTGATACCTGTGAACAGTTGTGCTAGTCTAAACTTCCACTCACAGGCATGTCATTTATGTTTGAGGTTTCTGCTTCAACAATGGCAGGGTTGGTCATTTTAATCAATCCCCTGGTGGGCATAACTAACATAAATGATAAAGTGTAAATATCACTTTAGAGCTTACAGGATGATTAGGAATGCCTCACCAGAAAATATGAGAACCCAGAGAAGCAGACTTAACACTCAAAAATGTTTTTGTTAAAAGAGAATTTGACAAGAGAGAAGAAAGTGCTACCAATCTGTGCTCTGCATTTAGTGTTTTTTGGGGGGGTTGAGAGGGGCACAAGTCAAAGCCTAGGGCACATCTGGCAGAGAAGTCTGATTGATACACCTCACGTATTTCCTCGGGATAAAGGGAAACCTGGAGTAACACAGCCTGGCACAGATTAGCAGCCCTGGAGGTCTAGGGATCTCAAGACCAATGTGGATGTGATGGGTAAGGACAGGTGAATTGAATAAGCAAATAAACTATCGAAGCCTCGAATGTTCCTACCAATACTTATTCGAATACAATAGCCAGCATACAATGAAAAACAATGACTGTCACAAAAGGAATAAGATGCCAAACATGGGAGCCAGTTGGAATAGCAGAAAATAGAAACAGAACCATTAAGATTTAAGATATGGGAATTAATAGACACAGATCATAATATTACTTTGGTTTAAAAGATAAAAGATAATTTTAAAATATATACAATCACAGGAAACAAAAACCACTAAATAGTATGCAGACAACCGCACAGAACCTCGTAAGTGACAAATTCACCATGCCTGAGGAGTTACGATGGGCATTTATCTTTGTAGAAAATAGCCCTCACAGGTTTTCATATAGGGTCTCAAGTAACAGCACAGACAGAGGCACCAACCAAGCTTATAAGCTTAGTGACTCTAACTGGAACAAATATATTTTATAATAACCTCAGGCACAGTTCCTGGGTCCCTGCAAGCATTGTTTCCAGTTACAAGAATCATTGCACTCAGCGAAGCATAATGTATAAAATAGAACATATTTTATAAATTATATTGACATGGACTATTCATCTACTGTCACACCCAACATGCTTCTAAACTTCCTGATGAATAGAAATACACCCACCTTGGATGCACCATGCAGCTTGGTTCAACTGCTTTCTTTGGGACAGCAAAATGTTTCCTTCTGGCTGCCATGGCATATGACCACTTTGTGGCAACCTGCAACCTACCCCTTTATTCAACCAAAGTGTCCACAGAAGTCTGTGTGCAGTTACTCGTAGTCGCTTACACAGTTGGTTTTCTTAACGCCTCCTCCTTTACCTTTTCCTTTTTTTCTTATTCTTCCATGGACCAAATAGAACCAATCATTTCTTCTGTGATTTTGCTCCTTTAATCGGACTCTCCTGTTTTGATACCAGTGTCCCCACAGCTGTTCCCTTGTTTTCTGCTGGCTTCATCATTGTGGTCACTGTGTTTGTCATAGCCGTCTCTACATGTACATTCTCTTCACCATCCTGAAGATGCGCTCCACTGAGGGGGCCACAGGCCTTCTCCACCTGCACCTCCCACCTCACTGCGATCACTCTGTTCTATGAGACCTTTACATTCATTTATGTGATGCCCAAGTCCAGCTACTCAACTGACCAGAACAAGGTGGTGTCTGTGTTCTACATGGTTGTGATCCGCATGTTGAACCCCCTCATCTACAGTCTGAGGAAGAAGAAGACTAATGGGGCTCTGAAGAGAGAGCCTGGAAGAAAAATATTTTCTTAGCGATACCTGTTATCTTACAGGATTTGATACAATAATATCTCATAGATATAATAATAAAAGGAAATTTTCTGTAGTCAAAATATAGCTGACCATAAATCATCAGCCAGTGTGGAGATTTTTTTTAGTAGTGGATGTATTTTTAGATATTAAATAGTAAATCAGAGGTCCATAGTGTGTTTCCTTTAATAAAATTAAGTTAAATTTATAATTAGGATAAACTATACAATCTGCTGAAAATTCTTTTTAAGTTGTATTCATATATTTCAAAAGTAGTTATCTGCCAAAATTTTATTTGAAGACATGTGAACTAAAGAGACAAGTCACCTGCTCCCCATGTACCTAACAGACATTGTTGATAGAATGGTAGGAAAAGTTGGGCAAATACTTTTGTTTTTATAATGGGAAAATATAGTAGTCACATAGCAACAACTGGCCTATAACATTTCCAAAAAGCAACTGTACATAATTAGCATTTTCTTTTCTTTTCTTTTGAGACAGAGTCTCACTCCATCACCTCAGGTAGAGTGGCGTGGCATCATCTTAGCTCACTGCAACCTAAATCTCCTGGGCTCAAACTATCCTCTTGCCTCAGCCTCCCAAATAGCTGGGACTACCAGCATGCGCCATGACATCCGGCTAATTTTTCTATTTTTTTAGTAGAGAGGTATCTCACTTTTGCTCACAGTGGTCTCAAACTCCTGAGCTCAAGGGATCCTCCCTCCTCAGCCTCCCAGAGTGCTAGGATTACAGGCATGAGTCACTGCCTTTGGTTCCACCCTGTGGATCATCCTTCCTTTTCCAGAAAAATATTGCCTATGTTATAGCTGAGTAGTTGTCTTAGCCTATTTCCTGACCATTGTAGGCTGAGTCCACAGACCTTTCACTTTGCACTGTCCCTGTCTCTTTCAGTACAAGCCGATGTATTTTCTTCAAAAACATTGTGAGAGTCACCAGAGGAAAGCAAATAAACCTGCATGAGATTCTAACCATCCACTTGTATGGTTAGAATCAAAAAGTAAGACAATAAAAAGTGTTGTTGATAATGTGGAAAATTGCAGCCCTCTTACACTGCTGGAGGGAATGTAAAATGGTATAATCATTTTAAAAATAGTCTTGCAGTTTCTCTAACTACTAAAAATAGAGTTAGCGTATGACCCAGCAATTCCACTTCTACATAGATACCCAAGAGAATGAAAACATATGTCCACACAAAAATATTTTCTTCACTGTTCCTCACTCACTCACTGCCTACTACTGTTGAATACAGAAGTCTTTTAGCTCACAGAAGAAACCAGGGTTGGACATATAAATTAAAGAGTGAACAATATTGAAGTATTATTTAAATTAATGAAATTGCATGAGACCCATAAGTGGCTGTAAACATAAGGATATATTGGATAAACTATGGGATGCCCCGTCATTTAAAGGTCTGGTGGAGTTGCAATCTGTAGCAAAGATGAACAAAAATGGACAAGTGGGAAGAAACCCAAACCAGGAATGTAAGTTTGTAGAATACAAAAAAGGAAAGTGATTCAGCATGAGAGAGTGTGGGTACTTGTTTAATGCTTCTGCTATTTGGCAATGTGGTGACTGTAGATAACTTAGCAAGAGCAGTTTCAGAGCGGGGAAACTGAAGCCAGATGGGAATGCACTTGATATGTAACTGGTAGGTGAAAAATAATTTCAGCAAACAGGTAGGCAGGAAAGTGGGAGGATATTTCAGGAGCAATGAGTAAGTCACTCTCTCTGGGTCATTTCTCTAAGTAAACGCAGGAGAATAGAGGATTATAATGCTGGGAAACAGTTATGGATACACTGGGAAATTCTGTACAAGTCAATCTAACAAATTTAGACTCGAATAATTTAAACTGTATTACATTCAATATGTGTCTATAATTTATTGATTGTAAAATCAAGTTATAAACTATACATTTATATTTATAATATGATTTTAATTTTGTAAAAATAAAAGTTTGTCTTTCCAAAAAAAAAGTGTTTGAGAAAATAAATATCAAGGTGTTAGCAATAGATATTTGTAGAAAATGTTCTATATATTATTCAGGGTAACCAAGGGAAATAGATGACTCAGTCTGGGTAATTGAGGGGAATTTAATAAAGGAACTATTTGCAAAGTTGTGGACAGAGTTTAAGAAAAGCTTCAAGGGTAATGCTGCACCTAGGGATAGTACTCAGCCCAAAATCTGAAGGGGCAAAAGTTGTGGGCAGTTATCGGACCTTGGAAAGCTATGGTAAGAGAAGGGTCACAGCCAACCCACGTGACGCAGGAGGGGAAGAGCCAGGGAAGTACCCGAACCTCAGTCTCCTCTGCCAGTGTTTCCCAAAAGCCACAGGCAAGGTAATCTGTTGATGTAGTCCATACAGGTCAGTCTCCAGGGATTTCATAGAGGTAGAAATGGGTGGAAAGTGGATCTGGGAAGAGAAACAGGAGATATCTAGCACTCTTGGGTTTTAAGTTGTTTTTTCCTATTCTTATTGTCTTCTTGTATGTCTATGTATTTTTAAAATTTACATAAAAGCTTGAATTCCTTTTTTAATGCTAAAAATGTTTTTGATTTCTAAAACTAAAAAAGAAGGGAACAGGAAGAACATTTCTGCATCTACTGCAGGAGTTCCACTGGGACTATATGCACCAAAATTTAAGTAGTGACAGAAGTAGCCCTGCAAATGGAAAAGAGATGTAATACTGAAATGTCATTACACTGTGTTGCAGGCATTTCCTTGGGATAAACTAACCTCAGTAAAGAAGTGTGCAGCCATAATTTCACCACAGTTAGGTCACTGAAGGAAGCGCCCTCATTCAGATATCTCTTTCTAGCTGCACACTTACTATACAATTACTCCTTTAACATAATGCAAAACATTTATTCAAAATTGACTATCAGAATAGAAAATAAGCTATCATTGGTTCACCTGTGCAAATGATTAAAAATGTTTAAGTTGGTTGTGAGGTTATGTGAGAAAATATAAAGTGTGCAGGAAGTGACTATGATCACACCTTACTCCTCACACCCAGGTATTTCTACAAGAGAAAGTTTGTCCCAGTGGTTTTCAGGTTTTCAGGCTTTCAAGAGTGAGACATGGCAGTGACTTTGAATAAATTTCTTTGCCTCAAGTCTCAAGTTTTTAAATCCAAATTTGTATATCATATTTATGCCAATCTCATAGGATGGTGAGGATTAATGATGTGAAGATAATATTATATATGTGTGTGCACATGTGTATAAAACATTTATAGAGTTTAATAAAGTGAATGAATGTAAATTAAAACTCCAAAATTGGCCAGGTGGGGTGGCTCATGCCTGTAATCCTAGAACTCTGGGAGGCCAAGACAGGAGTATTGCTTGAGTTCAGGGGTTTGGGACCAGCCTGAGCAAGAGTGAGACCCCATCTCTACCAAAAATAGAAAAATTAGCCAAGCATCAGTGTGTGCCTGTGGTCCCAGCTACTTGGGAAGCTGAGGCAGGAGGATGGCTTGAGTCCAGGACTTGGAGGTTGCAGTGAGCTAAGATGCTAAGATGATGCCACTGCAGTCTACCCAAGGCAACAGAGTGAAACACTGTCTCTAAATAAATAAATAAATAAAGGAACTGAACCTCCTTCCTCACTCCCCGCTTCTTATTAAAAACAAAACAAAACAAAACAAAACAAAAGAACTCTAAATTCAACCCAATAAAGAAAAAATAATAAAAATGAATAAAAATTTAAGAAATAGAAAATTGACATACAACACAGAAAAGCATAAATCAAAAATTTTATTCTTTGAAATGCTAACAAAATTGATATACCTCTAATATTCTAATAAGACCTAATAAAAATACAGAAATTATAACACTAGGAGTGAAATGATGACATTATAGATCTTACTGAAAATAAAAAATAAGAAGATATGATTTTGAAATAGAAGTGATCTGGTAAACTATTTTTAAGAACACCTTACCAAAAATGACATAAAAAGAAATTGAAAAACTGAATATTCCTTTACCCATTAAAGAAAATGACTCTTACAGTGACTTTTACACAAAAGTGGAAGGCACAAATGGCTTCAATGTTAATTTAATACAACTATTTAAGGACATAAATATCACCAATCCTGTAAAAAGTTCTACTGAGAAAAGATAACAAAGAAACCCTTTCCAAGTCATTTCTATAGCCCAACCTGAAAATTTCGTTTCAAGAGTGGAAAATGACAGGCAAAACTTTCTCATGAGCATAGATGCAAACATTCTAAAGCAAATATTAGTAATAGAAATCAATGATAATAAAGTGGAATAAAAAGCAACCCAAGTTGGATTTATTTCAGGAATTCTAGATTGATTTAATAATTAATGTAGTCCCACATTAATCAAAGTGGGACTTTCATCTCTGAATTAAGAAATAGAATTATGTAAAAAAACTTTTGATCACATCATAACAAGAAAAACCTAGGCAAAATAAAAATCACGTTTGTGTATGCAATGAACCAAGGATAGGGGATGCATGGAAACTTTGATGAGCTCATATCCACATAGGTGAGCAGTTTGTATACCTCAGAGCAGGTGAGTAGTTTAGCCTGCTACACACTGGGGCACTGAAGGAGTGAGGAGGAATCAGCCAGTCCTTGGATGACATTGCAGACCGCCTGGACAGGTAGAAATTTAGAAGAAATGCAAATACAAGAAAAAATCATTTAACCCAACAATAGCCTCCAAGAAATTTACCTAGAAATGAGCAGTAGAGTAGGAGTTGGTACAAATAGAGAAATTGCATAGTCCCACACATTCTCACAGTAAATGGATTCGTGGGCCTTGCCTGTGTTGAATTCATAGGTAATTAAAAACAAAAGCAAAAACAAAAACAAAACCTAAAGTTCCATCCCAAGCCTGAATTTCAAAAGTATAAGTCTTCTACAACAAAATATGAGAGAATATCGTTGTGACCTTGGATTAGGCAAAGATTTCTTGAAGTTGTCACCAAACCATTAAACATTAAAGAAAAGATTGTTAAATTATATTTCCTTAAAATTAAAAACTTCTGTTCATCAGAAAATACAAGTAAGATTGTGACAAGACAAACTTCAGAATGGGAGTATACATTTAAAATACACAAATCTGACAAAGGACTCATGACAGATTATAATAAGAACTAATCTATAAGAAAAGTACAATCTAAGAATAAAACTGGCAAAAGACCTGAAAAGATATTACACAAAAGAGGATATACAAATGGCTGATAGATGCATTTATTAAAATGCGCAATATAAGACGTCCAAGTAATGAGATTGAAACTGCCTGATTAGTTCATTATAAGAACTGGTGTCTACCCCTGAATTCTATGGTGTCATCCTTTCAAAACCTGTGGACAAATAATTTCATCTACCAGAGTGCTGACTGTCAAGGACTTCTTTAAACTAGTTCTTTCCATAGGTTGTCTTTGTATCCCTGACTGTTTGCAGAGAGTTATGCTTTCACCAATTTATATGCCAGGACCATTGAATTGGGTAGCTAAAATGAAGAACTGACAGAAGTAGTGGCAGTGAACGCCTTCTTGAGAGACATTACAAAGAAGGATGGCAGCTGTATTCCAGGACTGCATCAGCCTGGGTGTCTCAGTCAATAATTTCTATGCCCTAGAAATACCAACTGGCTTGCTGAAAGAAAGCTCCATTGTGCCCAGCCTCCTCCCCACCAGCACACCCTGGCAAACTTCCCTACTACTCAAAGGCTTGTCTGGTAAGCCCTCAGAGTTCCATCTGTGCTACCTGGGTTGAGTCTCCTGGTGGCAAAATTGTGAAACAAATTCTTTTGCTTCAGTTTATAGTAGATGGGAATAAAGTTTTCCAAGATGCCAGCATTGCTGTTTCCAAAGATTATGATATTCCTGCGTAAAAGAGGCCAAGTCTTCCAGAGAACGTGACCTGGGATGTCAGCACTAACATCAATTGCATATCCATTGCATACATGATGCTTTCCAAGATGCTAATTTATGACATTTTAAAAATATATAATACTTAACTGAAGAAGAAAACACACTCTCTAATCATGGATACCCTAAATAATGGCCAGAGGAGAGAAAAACTGGAACCATATCATCCAGGTATCTTAACCGTAAAATATAAACATTTAATTTGAACACAGTAGCTTTTCATAAAAATGATATATTCTATTTTGTTACTCCATAAAATTATAAAGTGGATATTAATGGACAAACAGGTATTGTAAGTTTAAGCTAGTTCTTCACATAAAACAAGGCTAGTAGACAACATAAACATCCACCACATATTTTCCTAAAACTATTGTTTTACAATTTCTGGACTCACATCAGATTTCTTTCAAATGAGGAATGTATTCTTACTACCAATTTTCTCATGGCCTCTTTCACTTCCTTGTTCCTCAGACTGTAGATCAGAGGGTTCAGCATGGGGATTATTACTGTGTAGAACACAGACACCACTTTAATATGATCAGCTGAGTGGCTTGACTTTGGTATAACATAAACAAATGTAACTGTCCCATAAAACAGAGTGACCGCTGTGAGGTGGGAGGTGCAGGTGGAGAAGGCCTTGTGCCGTCCCTGGGTAGAGCGCATCTTCAGGATCGAGTGGAGGATGTAGAGATATGGAACAACTATGATAAACAGTGTGATTACAATGAATGACCCAGCTGAGATGGTAGGAGATATTTCAGCAATATAAATATGGGTGCAAGAAAGCTTCACTAGTGGTGGGAGGTCACAGAAGAAATGGTTGATTTTGTTTGGTCCACAGAAAGTCAAGCTCAATAAGCAACTGGTACACGATGAAGAGTTCACACACCCACCCACATAGGAAGCAACCAACAAGATGATGCAGAGCGTGGGAGACATGTGTGTGGAGTAGAGAAGTGGGGAGCAGATGGCCACACAGCGATCGTAGGCCATGGCGGCCAGCAGGAAGCCCTCGGGCGTCCCAAAGACAACATCAGAGCCAAGCTGGGCTATGCAGCCAGCAACAGGGATAGCGGTTCTCTCCCTCAGGAAACTCACGATCATGATAGGTGTGACTGATGTGGAATAGCCGATGTCCACAAAGGCCAAATGGCTGACGAAGAAGTACATAGGGGTGTGAAGCCGAGGGCTTCTTTGGATTAACATGATTATGCTGATATTGCCCAATATGGTAACAATGTAGATTCCTAGAAATACCACAAAGAAGACTGCACAAAGAGTAGGATCCTCTGTTAACCCCAAAATAATGAACTCTGTCACCATTGTTCTGTTTCCAGTCCCCATCTTTCTTGGAATGGTGCCTATTAAAATAAAACCCAGTTTGGATATCAGAAAAAATTAAATGTTCTCATAATTAGTATATTTTTTTCAACATTCACCCTAATAAAAATCAAAATGTAGGTACCACTTTTGTCTAATGCTTACACTTCACGAAAAGTTTCTAAGCATATTATATTAAGCATGATTTGAGAATATTAATGTCCATTATCCTAAAGCCATAGATTCAAAGAGACCAATGACCCAGATCAGAACATGGCTAGCCCTCACACTGAGTTATTTGATCAACTCAGGTTGCTGAATGATACTTACGGTGATGATGTTTTGAGAACCTGATGGGAACAAGAATTTTCAAAGTAACTGAATTTATGCTACTGTTTAGCACTGTCTGATTTGTCTCTATTTCCCAGGCATATTGGAGACCATAAGCCCAGCCCCCTTGCAGTTAGGTAAGACTGTGAACAGTACATGCCAATGGGCTATGAGAGGAAATGTGTCTCTCTTCAGGATCAAATTAAATGTCCATTGGGCAACTCTCTCTTCTTCCACAGCCATGTATTTTACATGACATAGCTATAATATTGTGGTACCTCCCACCAGCCTGGGTTTTGAGTGAATGTGGACAGCAGAGTATATACTGAAAATATATTGGAAGTGAGAAATAAATCTATGTTGTGTTAGACCACACTGAGTTTCCAGGATTAATTGGTCAGAAGAGTGTAACATCACTTAATTTGGTTAATACTATCACAGATGAGCTGTAAAAGCTGCTTGTAGATTAATCCTGAGAGCAACATGAGAAATAAATCCACTTTGGGTCATTAATTGTACTTTAGGTAATGTACAGTCCTAACAAAAAGAAATACTTTTTGTAATAATATATTAAGGAGATATCCATTGAAATATGTTAAACAGCTTAAATGTTTGTATTATGCCAGCCATGTTAGAGCAACAGAGTAATACATAAATAGAAGGAAATTGAGAAGTCAGTGCATTTAACAAAATATGAATGGGTAGGTTTAATCATGAGAATGCAAAAAATAAAAAAATGAAGGCGTGTTTCCATCTGAAGCAATCTGTGAACATGGAATATATTAAAACATTCTAAACAAAACACTTAGATAAACTGCTAGCTTAGATATATTAAAAGAATTCACAGAATGGCGAAGTGAGCTTTCATGTAATAAAGAAACTCTCCACTGACCAAAAATAATGTGAGAGTCGATAATCACAAAATAAGCTGAAGCAGAACTGCAACTGTCTAGAGACATTTGCCAAACTCTACAGCTAAGGCCTTGTGTTGTAATAGCTGTGAAGATACTGAAGGTAACGGTTTGGGATCACGCAAGTTGGTAAGTTGAGACTGAGACTCCCATGCCCTCCTCCCACGTGTCTAGTCATAATGCAGGAATGCCTCCCTTCAACTTCAGTGAAATGTCAGTTTTTAAAATATCCTCTTACTAGCTAAGGGAAGTGAGAAAGAAAATTTTATGTCTCAGCCTTGTCCTTGGGAAAGAGAAAAGAACCCATAAATCTCCTTTCCTAAGAATTAATTATAATTGGTCTATCGTGATGCAGGTTTGGGATTTCAATTTACATTTCTTGTTTAGTCTAAAACCCCCAACTCTGAATTATCATAATATTGGCAATAATATAGGATACATTACTATAATATATTGATATTATAAATATATTGATATTATAAAGTGATATATTAAAGACATATCTGTGATAGAATAAAGATGACTGAAAATTTTGTTCTCTACTCCCATTGAAGGAAGCACCTAATTACCCTCCACTTGGATTTAAGCAGGACTTAGTGACTTGCTTGAGAAGCAGAAGTGATATTCTGGGACTTTTGAAGCTAGGTCATAAGAAGCCACACTCATCCCTGGGACCATCTCTCTGGGGACACGGCTGCCATGATGTGAGATGGCTGAGGCTTGTCACTTCTCACACGTGTGGCTGCCCACAATGTCACTGACAGCTGCAACCGAACTCCCAGCAGATATCTCCCCATCGGTGACTGCCCAGCCCAGGCATGAGAGTGAAGACCCCATGTGGGAAGTGGATTCTGTAGTAACAGCTGCCCCAAGTGATGCCACATGGATCATAGCCAAACCTAGATGAGTTCTCAACTACCCGATTCATAAAATTATGAAAAATAAATAAAATGGCTCTTTAAAACCATGTTTTGGTGTAGTTTATCAGCAATAGATAACCATACGTTGCTTAAAAGAACAAATGCCAATCCTATCTGGATAGACACCTTTACTACAAGTCCCAAAAGATCACACACTGATAAAGCCACACCAAAGGTGAATGCACAGTCCAAAATTACCACACACAAGAAGAAATGAGCCACCATGAGCAAGATTTAGCACAAATAAGAAATGGAGAATTAACCCCTAAGATGCCAGATGGTAGAATCACCTAAAACAGAATACAAAATAAATATATTTAAAATGACTAAAGAAATAAAATATAATATTAAAAATCAGAGGATGGATCAAGATACTGTATTTTAAAAAGGAATTTTATACAAGAATTAAAAAGAACTACTAGAAATGAAAAACATTGTCATTTAATTGAAACTGAAGAAGTAGGTAAGTAGATTAGATACAGCTGGAAAGAAGAACTGTATCCCAGAAACAGATGTAAAGGTGTTTTTGAGAAAGCAATTTATTTTTAGAAGCAAAAATAATTGAACAAGTGAAAGAGACATTAACATAGAAAATTGAATGAGGAGGCCCATTTTCACATTCAATGTGAGTTCCAGAAGAAAAAACTTAGAAACAATAGGGGAGAGGCAGTTTTTGAAATAGACAAAGGCTGAAAAAGCACAAATAATAACAATTTGAGTAAACGAAAAGGTATACTAGTATAGTAAAATTGAAACAATGCCAAGACAAAGAAAAAACACTTAAGTTTTCCAATAATAACATATGATTAACTATGAAGGCATGACAATTTAGACTAACAGTAAACTCTGCATCAGTAACAACAGAAGCCAGAAGACACTGGGTAATAAAGTAATAAATTAAAAGTTAAAAGGCTTGAGAGAAAAATAATGATGTAATAATGACCAGCAAGATAAGCTGAAGCAGAACTCCAATCATCTAGAGACATTTGCCAATCTGTAATTCAGCATGAGAAGAATAAATGCAAAGAAAAAATGTCAATATTTACCACAAACAGAACATCACTAAAGGAATTCTAAAAAAGTAAAGAGAGAAGGAAAATGAACCAGAAGGAAGGTCTTTATACACAAGAAGAAGTAGTGTGTAAATATATTGGCAAATATATGGGTAAGTATACATAAACATTGAGTGCATAATGATGACAATAACACTGATTAATTTGGGGGAAATTAATGCCAAATAAGACTTCCAGTTTCCAGTCTGGCATGTCAGAGGCTTGGAAGTCACTATTCCCTCATAACAAGTAAAAAGCTGAGCAAACTGAAAATTCAACAACTCTTCTTTAGATCTGTCAGAGGAGTGAGGTCACAGGGCAAACCACTGCCTCCAAAATTGGAGAGACAGGCAGATGTGTGAGCAGAAACCACTGCAGGAACCAGTACTGCGGGGGGACGGGTGGGGGGACCTGAAGTGTAACTGATGAACTGCTGGAGGCTCAGTGTGGACAAGTCTGAGAGAGGAAAACTTCAGGGGTCCCAGTTGGAGGGGAGCCCACACACTTGTCTGAGTTTTACCTCCATGAAACTCTACCAGGTCTTCCAAGTGAATATCAAAGAAAAATCCCCTCAGGCTTCCAACAGGTGGAGGGAAAAAATAACTATTTTGAAATACACCAGAGAATTCTGTTTTTCCTAACAAGGCCTGCCCTCAGGAGAAAGTATTTTGCCAGAGTCTAACCTGCAAGGGTTATATCAGAGCGTAACCTACCTGGGGGAAAGGAAATACACAACTCCAGCCCCCTCCAGCCATCCTGTCCCATGGGGCTTGAGGCCAAGAAGCACTGGAGAAATTCCCAGTCCAGGGGCACAGGCTCACCAAACACCAAGACCTAACCGTAAATCTACAGAACACTTCCCCACCCGCCACACTGTACCACGACATTACTAAAGGTCTGTTTACTGCAGTTACTTTTATCCAGTACATCAGGTATGCTTAAAAAAATTACATAGCGTAATAAAAGACATGAAACACAGTTTGAAGAGACTGATCAAGCATCAAAACCAGAGTCATATGTGGCTGGAATATTGCAATTATCAGACTGGAAATTTAGTGATCAGCCCGGGGGCATGTACCACTGAGGTGCAGGAGGCCAATAGTGGGGGAGGTTGCACATGTGTTTGGATGGGGTGTGTGGGAACTCTCTGTACTTCCTGTTCAATTTTGCTAGAACCTGAAACTGCTCTGAAAAAATAAAGTGTATTAATTTTTTTAAATGGTGAAATGAAAATACTAAACAATAACATGTAAAATGGGAAGTGATTTGAAAGGAATATGAATTAGTTTTCTATTGCTGCATAACAAATTACTACAAACCTAGCAGCTGAAAACAATACTCATTTATAATTTCACAGTTCTCTTGGTCAGAAGTCTGGGTTGGCTCAGCTGGTTTCTCTGCTCAGGTTCTCCCAAGGCTGAAATCAAGGTGTGAGCCAGGCTGGGCTCTTATCTGGAGGCTCTGAGAAATAGTCCATTTCCAAGCTCATTCAGGTTGTTGGCAGAATCCAGCCTGTTGTAGGGCTGAGGTCTCCCTTTCCTTTCTGGCTATCAGCTTACAGAGGGCACCTGTATTCCAGGTCACACGGCCTCCGCCATTTTCAAAGCCAGCAACAACACACCAATTCCTTCCTGCACTTCCTATCTCTCTGATTCCTTTCTCGGCTACCAGAGAACATACTCTGTGTTTAAACAGTTTGCTTGATTGGGTCAGGCGTATACAGACAGTCTCCATGTTTTAAGGTCAGCTGACTTGGGGCTTGAATTGCATCTGTGAAATCTCTTCACAGCAATATCCTGATTAGTGTTTGATTGAAAAATCCAGCGATAGGAATCTTGGGGACCATCTTTAGAATTCTGCCTACCACAAAGTTAAAGAATTCTAAGGTTCTTGTTTTGAGAGAAGGCTAAAGATATTTCTGAACTTCTATGTAGTATGTTAAAAGTTTAGGGATGTATTAAGAGAACAGAAATTGAATATATAATTTTCAAACTAGCATCAAAAATATAAGGATTTTAAAAATTAATTTAGTACAAAAGAAAAAAATAGAAATCAATGAGAGCAGATCGAAAGCAAAGTAAATAGAAAGAACAAAATACAATGGTGGAAATCCAAATAAATCAGCAATCATAATAAATTCAAGTGGTCTGTCAAATAATAAACAGTGTTCATGTTGGATTTAAAAAATAAAATTTCTTCATATTCTGTTTACAAGCAAGATCATGATACCATAAAGGCTCAGAAAGGTGGAAAGTGAAAAGAGGAAAAGAGGCAGGTTTGATGGCTCACACCTATAATCCCTTGAGGCCAGGAGTTCCAGAACAGCCTGAGCAAGAGCAAGACCCCATCTCTACCAAAAAAAAAAAAAAGAAAAGAAAAAATTAGCTGGCCATAGTGGCCTGTGCCTGTAGTCCCAACTACTCAGTAGGCTGAGGCAGGAGAACCACTTGAGCTCAGGAGTTTAAGGTTGCTGTGAGCTATGATGATGCCACTGCACTCAAGTCCAGGCAACAGAGTGAGATCCTGCCTCAAAAAACACCAAAACTATTATCAAATATCAAATAATACTTTTGAAGTACTATCAAATATCAGAAGTCTGCCATTTGAGGGAGAGGGTTTGTTATTGTTTCCCAGAGGGACTGAATTGACCATGTGTAAGTCCCCTGAATGTCCAAATGGAATATTTAGTACTTTTGGAAAGATCATAACATTTAAAATATCTCTTTACAAAATATACAGGTGAGTAACTAGCAGTCTTCTATTCTTAGTTAACCTGACTATGACAAATATGCTTTAGGTAGTGACGATTAATTCAATGTGATTTGATCAATTTATCACATGAATTAACTTGATATAGTGAAAGAATGCTAAATCTCTGATTTTATTAATTAGTCCCAGGATCGTGTCAGAGGTTTAAAAAACACAAATCTGGAATAAATCTTATATTTTTGTATGAAAATACATACATGAAATACACAAATGAATTCAAAACATGATATGAGTGCCAACCAGTATGATATATGATGCATGACATACAGTGCTGTAATGACAACAAAATAAAATTTCAGCCCAAAATTCTGGGAATGAATGCCAGGTCTCCCACTTACTATCCAGGTGATCTTGGAAAAGTTACCTAATCCTTCTGAGCCTCATTTTCCTTATTTTGAAAATTGTGACACAGTAATAATAATATTTACCCCGCACGGCCACTATGTTACATGAAATAATTTATGTGAAAACATGTAGCAATGAATGGCAATGCATGAGTAATCCATAAATAAGAAACTACTTCAAATAAGAAAGTATTAGCTTCCACTACAAATGCAAAGGACATTTATATATCAAGAACCAAGAATGCATGCTACCTGCTGGTCAAATACAATGACAGACTCCAGGAATCATCTCTGTATGGCAGGGCTTATTTATGCAGGATTTAGGACTATTTGTAATATAAGACCGAAAGTACCTGAGCACCAGACATGCACAGGTTTAATATCCTATGGAAAATCCAATGGGAGAAAATCCCATAAGACACTTAGGTATGTTTATGTATTCACACACCATTATGCTGGCTGAGATATTCACTAAGATCTCAGGGGTTTCATTAATTCTCTTCATTACTTTTTTTTTTATTTCAGCATATTATGGGGGTACAGATGTTTAGGTTACGTATGTCGCCCTTACCCCCCCTCCCCTCTGAGTCCGAGTTTCAAGCATGTCCATCTCTCAGATGGTGTGCATTGCACTCTTTGTGTATGCATATGCCCTTCCCCTCCTCCCTCTGCCCCCTCCCCTGTGCCCGACACCCAATAGAAGTTATTCTTATATGTACACTTATGTGTTGATCATTTAATACCAATTTGATGGTGAGTACATGTGGTGCTTGTTTTTCCATTCTTGGGATACTTCACTTAGTAGAAGGTGTTCCAGCTCTATCCAGGAGTATACAAGCGGTGCTAGATCACCATTGTTTCTTAAAGCTGAATAGTACTCCTTGGTATACATATACCACATTTTATTAATCCACTCATGTATTGATGGACACTTGGGCTGGTTCCACATCTTTGCAATTGTGAATTGTGCTGCTATAAACATTCAGGTGCAGGTGTCTTTCTCATAGAGTATCGTTTGATCTTTTGGGTAGATGCCCAGTAATGGGATTGCTGGATCGAATGGTAATTCTACTTGTATCTCTTTAAGGTATCTCCATATTGCTTTCCACAGAGGTTGCACTAGTTTGCAGTCCCACCAGCAGTGTATGAGTGTTCCTATCTCTCTGCGTCCACGCCAACATTTATCATTTTGGGACT
>RJWJ010021230.1:18027-28234 GCA_004363605.1 Indri indri
CATTATTCTGTCTTCTTTTGAAAAGTTTCTGTTCATGTCCTTTGCCCACTTTTTGATAGGGTTGTTTGATTTTTTCTTGTTGATTTTCCTGAGTTCTAAGTAGATTCTAGTTATCAGCCCTTTATCAGATTTGTAGCATGCAAAAATTTTCTCCCATTCTGTAGGTTGTCTGTTTGCTCTTGTGACAGTTTCTTTGGCTATGCAGAAGCTTTTTAATGTGACCAGGTCCCATTTATTTATTTTGGTTGTTGCTGTGATTGCCTTTGGGGTCTTCTTCATAAATTCTTTGCCTAGGCCAATGTCTAGAAGAGTATTTCCAACATCTTCCTCTAGAATTCTAATAGTTTCACTCCTCAGGTTTAAGTCTGTTACCCAGCATGAATTGATTTTTGTGAGAGGTGAAAGGTGTGGATCCTGGTTCAGTCTTCTACGTATGGCTATCCAGTTTTCCCAGCACCATTTATTGAATAAGGATTCTTTTCCCCAGTGTATATTTTTGTCTACTTTGTCAAAGATTGGGTAGCTATATGAGGATGGTTTTATATCCGGGTTCTCAGTTCTGTTCCATTGGTCAATGGCTCTATTTTTGTTCCAGTACCAAGCTCTTTTCATTACGATAGCCTTGTAGTACAGTTTGAAGTCCAGTAGATTCATACCTCCCATTTTGTTTTTGTTGCCTAGAATTGTTTTCGTTATGCGAGGTCTTCTCTGGTTCCATATGAAGCACAGAATTAATTTTTCTACGTCTGTGAAGAATGATGTTGGTATTTTAATAGGGATCGCATTGAATCTGTAGATCACTTTGGGTAGTATAGACATTTTAACAATGTTGATTCTGCCAACCCACGAGCATGGTATGGTTTTCCACCTGTTTACATCCTCTGCTATTTCCTTCCTCAATGTTTCATAGTTCTTCCTGTAGAGGTCTTTTACCTCCTTAGTTAAATATATTCCTAGATACTTTATTTTCTTTGTTACTATTGTGAAGGGAATTGAGTCTTTGAGTTGGTTCTCGGTATGACTGTTATTGGCGTATATGAAAGCCTCTGATTTGTGTGTATTGATTTGTATCCTGAGACTTTACTGAATTCATTTATCAATTCCAGGACCCTCTTGGTTGAATCCATGTGGTTTTCTAGGTATAATATCATGTCATCAGCAAATATTGAGAGTTTGATCTCTTCTGTTCCCATTCGTATGCCTTTAATTCCACTCTCTTGGCTGATTGCTGTGGCCAGGACTTCCAGCACTATGTTGAATAGAAGTGGAGATAGTGAGCAGCCTTGTCTGGTTCCAGTTCCAAGTGGGAATGCTTTCAATTTTTCCCCATTCAATATGATG
Source organism: Indri indri (assembly GCA_004363605.1). Lineage (NCBI taxonomy): Eukaryota > Metazoa > Chordata > Mammalia > Primates > Indriidae > Indri > Indri indri. The sequence continues at coordinate 19,369 of RJWJ010021230.1, forward strand.
TTGGCTGTGGGTTTGTCATAAATGGCTTGTATCATTTTTAGGTAAGCCCCATCTATGGATATTTTGTTAAGCCTTCTTATCATAAACGGGTGTTGAATTTTATCTAAATGCTTTTTTTTGCATCTATTGAGAGAATCATATGGTTTTTGTTTTTGCTTCTGTTTATGTGGTGGACTACATTTATAGATTTGTGTATGTTGCACCATCCCTGCATCTCTGGGATGAAGCCCACTTGGTCATGATGGATTATTTTCTTAATAAGCACCTAGATTTGGTTAGCTAGAATTTTGTTGAGAATTTTTGCATCTATATTCATAAGGGCTATTGGTCTGTAGTTTTCCTTTTTTGTTGCGTCCTTTCCTGATTTGGGTATCAGGGTTATGTTAGCTTCATAAAATGTGTTGGGGAGGAATCCATCTTTCTTGATGTTGTGGAATAATTTCTGCAGGATAGGCACCAGTTCTTCTTTGTAGGTGTGGTAAAATTCGGGTGCGAAACCATCTGGTCCAGGACTTTTCTTTTTTGAATGTTTTTTGCTGTTTCAATTTCAGTCCTTGATATTGGTCTGTTTGGGAATTCTATTTCTTCCTGGGTGAGCCTGGGGAGGCTGTGTGTTTCTAAAAATTTGTCCAATTCTTCCACATTTTCCAGTTTGTGTGCATAAAGGTTTTTGTAATATTCATAAATTGTGTCTTGAATCTCCAAGGCATCAGTTGTAACTTCTCTTTTTTCATTCCTGATGGAGCTTATTAGAGATTTTTCTTTTCTGTTTTTCATGAGTTTAGCCAAAGGCGTGCCAATTTTGTTTATTTTTTCAAAGAACCAACTTTTTGTTTTATTAATCTTCCATATAGTTTCCCTGTTGTCAATTTCATTTAGTTCTGATTTGATCTTATTAATTTACCATCTTCTGCTAGGTTTGGGGTCTGTCTGTTCTTCTTTTTCCAGTTCTTTGAGTCTATTCATTAGGTTGTCTGTGCTCTTTTTGACTTTCGTATGCAGGCATTTATGAAAATAAACTTTCCTCTCAGGACTGCTTTGGCTGTGTCCCACAGATTTGATAACTTGTGTCACCTTTGTCATTTAGTTCAAAGAATCTTTTCATTTCCATCTTTACTTCCTTGTTTATGAAGGAATTGTTCAGGAGAAGGTTGTTTAATTTCCATGACTTTGTGTATAGATGAGAGTTTCTGTTGGTGTTGATTTCTATTTTTATTCCACTGTGATCTGAGAAGATGCATGGTATAATTTCTATTTTTTTAAATTTTTGAGACATGCATTGGGTCCTAGAATATGGTCAATCTTAGAGAATGTCCCATGAACTGATGAGACAAACATATATTCAGTGGTTTTTGGGTAGAATGTCCTGCAAATGTCAGTCAGTCCCATTTGTTCTAGAGTTCTGTTTAAATCCATTATTTCTTTGTTAATTTTCTGTTTGGAGGATCTGTCCTGTGCTGTCAGTAGGGTGTTGAGGTCTCTGACTATTATGGTGTTGGTGTTTATCCATTTGTTTAGATCAAGTAGAGTTTGCTTTATGAATCTTGGTGCACCCAAGTTGGGTGCATGCATATTTAGAATTGTTATGTCTTCTTGTTGAACTGTACCCTTCACCATTATATAGTGATCCTCTTTGTCTTTCATTACTTTTGTTGATTTAAAACTAAGTTATCTGAAATCAAAACTGCCACACCAGCCTTCTTTTGGCTTCCATTTTCTTGAAATATTGATTTCCACCCTTTTACCTTGAGTCTAAATGCATCCTTGCAGGTTAAATGCATATCCTGGAGACAGCAGATGCTCGGCTTGTTTTTTTTTTTTTAATCCATTTGGCCAGCCTATGTCTCTTGAGAGGGGAGTTCAAGCCATTCACATTTGTTGAGAGAACTGATAAGTGGGGTGAATTACTGTTCATTCTGTTGGGTTGCATTTTGTTGTTTTGTTTTCTCTCTTGAGCCATTGTAGAATCTAGTCTTTGATCTTTAACTTTTGAGTGGTTTTACATTTGAGAGTGTTATTGTTCTGATCCTTGTGTAATTCTGTTTTGAGTACTTCTTGGAGAGCCAGTCTTGCCTTGGTGAATTCCCTCAGTCTTTGCTTACCTGAGAATGTCTTTGTTTCTCCTTCATATATGAAAGTTAGTTTTGCAGGGTATAAGATTCTAATTTGGGCATTCTTCTGTTTCAGAAGAATGAGAATGGGGCCCCATTCTCTTCTTGCTTGTAGGGTTTCAGTTGAGAAGTCTGGAGTTATTCTGATGGGCTTTCCTTTGTATGTTACTTGTTTCTTTTGCCTTACAGCTCGTAGAAGGGCCTCTTTAGTGGATATTTTGGTCAGTCTGATGACTGCATGACGTGGTGTCTTCCTATTTGCATTGAATCTCCCCGGGGTCCGTTGAGCTTCTTGTACCCATATATCTAGATTTTTAGCAAGGCATGGGAAATTCTCCTGTATTAATTGTTCAAATAACTTATCCAGGCCTTGAGTGTTTTCTTCTTTACCTTCCAGAATCCCTATCATCCTTAGGTTTGGTTTTTTCACATAATCCCACATTTCTTTTGAGCTTATTTCTTTTCTCTTAATTTTCTGCTCAATCTCTGTGACTGACTTATTTAATTGGAGGAGTTGTCTTCTATCTCTGAGATTCTTTCTTCGGCTTGATCTACCCTGTTCTTGAGGCTTTCCATGGTGTTTTGTAGTTCCCTGAATAAGTGCTTCATTTCCAGGAGATTGGATAGATTTTTCTTTAATATTTCAATTTCTTTAGTAAATTTTTCTTTCAAGTCCTGGATTTTTTTTGTGGTTTCTTTGTGTTGGTCATCCATTTGTTCTTGCATATCATTGAGTTTTCTTACAATCCATGTTTGAAATTCTTCTGTCATTTTAGTGTTCTGAGTTTTGTTAATGTCAATTGCTAGTGAGCTGTTGTTCCTCTTTGGGGGCATGCTTTCCGTTTGATTTTTCATACTTCCAGAGTTCTTTCACTGTCCCTTCCCATCTGGATCAGTTGTTCCTTCTTTCCTTTAAATTTTCATTTGGATAATGACATGCTCCGTTTAGTCTCTGAGCCAGTAGGTGTTGTTTGTGGGTGAGATTCGAGCAAACCCTTTATGATGAATCAGTAGATGCAGTAAAAGGGTGTGCAGGATGACCTTCCTGTCAGTATATGGCACTTGCTGGGAGGAGCAAGGTGCAGTCCTGTTTTTGGGTCCTGTAGCCAGCTCTTGTTCCTCTGGAGAGTCCCATTTGTACCTCAGGTGGTGGGTGGGGCCCTGAGGCTTACAGGTGTTTCCTTATTCTCCTCCTCATTGGGGGCAGATCCAGGAGTGAGTCTGGGTGGGGCTGAGTTGGGTAAGCCTGCCCTCGGGCTCCACAACTGCTGTTAGCAGAGGTCTAAGGTCTGTTCTTTGCTTCTGTGCAAAACTGCCGGGAGGGGCTGAAATGGCTCCACTCAGCTGAAAGTCTGGGCTTGGGGGGTGGGGCTGCCCAAGACCTGCACTCTGGAGCAGGTCTCGCTTCCTTCTGCCCTCCCCCTCTCTGTGGCCTCTCCCAGGCCTCTGCCAGCAAGCAGGACCTCAGGCTGATGGATCTTCCCTGGATGTGATGTGGGCCACATCCAGGGAAGTTCCCTACCCAGGATAGCAGCCTGAGCTGGTTGCACAGCCCTCTTTTGGGAGGAGGGTTGCCACTCAGGCACGCTGATCTGCCCCTGAAGGTGCATACTCCTCAGTAGGCTCTTTCACAGATATCCCTTCTGTGGACTGGGGCAGTGCGATCGTGACCTGGGTGTATGGGGTCTTGTCTGCAGGCCTGTCACCTGAGCCCTGGAGATCAATTCCTGACCCTGCCAGGGGTAGGGGTGCTGGTCTCAAATCACCTTCAGGGTGTCCAAGCTGGGTCAATTTCACTCCACCTCGGGATTTGCCCCGCTCTCCTGGAGTCACCAGGCAAGCAGCACCTGGGAGGGCTGGCGGGTAGGGAGCTCACAGTCTGAGTACCCCTCAGTCTGGTGCAGGGCCCCAAAAGGAAAGATCCCATTCCTTGGAGATGCCTCCGTGTGATGGCTAAATTCTCTCTCTGGGCACCCATGGGTAGGGAAGGGGAAGGAGAGAATGGAGAAATATGACGTTTGCCGATAGGCTCACGTCTGCGTATGGGGAGGTGCCCCGAGGGAGCTGGGATCCCGGTGCCCTGTCTGCAAAAGGCTCACTGCTCACCGGCGGCAGCCGTCTCTGGGCTGGTGTTGGCAGGTCCTTCCAACCGCTCAGGAGCCCACCAACAGTCTGAGACGCAAGGGAGGGGATGCAATGGAGACCTACCCTTGTCGCTGGTCTCCAAGCCTCTTGGGGACTTTTCTCCTTCCAGTTCTCCTCCGCAATGTCTTCCCGTGGAGTCTCCTGTAGTTTCAGGCACTCTTCCTTCCGACCCTCACCTGATCTGTGTTTTTCTGCTAGTTTATGTTTTTCACTTTCTTCTAAAATCTGTATTTTTGCAGAGACAGTCTGACTGGAGGCTTTTCTCATCCACCATCTTGGCTCCCACCTGTGCCATTTCTAAAGAGCAGCTATGACCATGTACCTGAAACTATTTTCTTGGCACTGTCATGTGGTTTATAATTAGTCACACTTAGAGAGCTGCATTGAAGAGCCATAATGCCGTTTTCCCAATTAAGATGACCTATATATCAATTCAGCTTTGACATTCCCACTTACACAGTTTTTTTTTTCTTTTAAACCTTGGACTCGAGCCAGACAGAGATCCAGTCATTGAAGATATTTCTTTCTTCCCCCATCCCACGTTTATCTCGGTCTCAGTGCTTCCTTTCTAGACAAGCCAAGGATCTCTTCTTTTTTCCTAATTACCATGTGGTTTTTATGAGTGATGTTACTGTTTGTACTGTTCTGAAATTGCCTGCTTGTTTTACTCAATAATAGTTTTAAGATGATTCCATGTTGTATCAAACTCCTTCACACTTTGCAATGATATATACTACTCCAAAGTATTTAATTAGTATTTATTTAACTGTACTTTGACTAATGCTTCATTGTACCAGTATTTCTCTTGGATGTACTCCGAGAAGTAGAATAACTAGGTTGAAATGTTTGCACAATTTAAATTCTAACGGATACTGCCAAATTTCCCTCAAAGGAAACCAGCATCATGATGTTTGGTGCTAATATTCTATTACATGAAACTTTTTTGTTGTTTATTTGACTTACCAGTTTCTGAAAGTCCCACATTATGACTGTAGATTTTTCAATTTCTCATATTCCTATTATATTTTGCTTGAAATATTTCAACATAGTGTTATTAGGTATATAAAGTGTTAAGACTGCTACAACTTTCTTGTGAATAATACCTTGTATGTTTATAAAATTTTTTTCTCCCCTTTACAAAATTTTAAAAGTATTTTTATCAATTTACTTCCCACCAGCAATATCTGAATGTACACATTTCCTCACACCTTAAACTGTTGGTAGTATCAACCATCTATTGTGACATGATCTAATTTTGTTTTCTATTTACTATGCTTTTTTGTTGTTCTTTTTCTTATTGTTTTACTATCAATATTTGTTTAAATTGAATTAATTATCTTCATACTACTTTTAATCAAATAATATGGAATTTACACATCTTATTTCCATTCTTCCAATAGTTGTAACTCCTAAAGCTTTAAAACTCTGTTTATATTTTCTATTAGCACATCTTTACCTACCTCCCTTCCTGCTCTCACCACTTCCCACCTTGTTTGCTAACTCATCAGGAAATTTAATTACAAATTATTATTTTTGATCAACAATTATTGAGATTAATAAAGTACTTCTACTTGCTCCTCTATTCACTCCTGTCTCTCGTGTTTTGTGTCCCTTAGGTTCTCTCTCTTTTCATCCGAAAGGATAAGGCTGTGAGCAGCAAAATTTCTGAGCCCTTCCGTGATATAAAAGTGTCTTCATTTTCACTCCTGCTTGAGTCACATATTGTTTGGATACTGGATTCTATATACTTAATTATTCTCCACCTCGCAACTTAGAAGAGTTGCTTCCTTCTCTCTCTGTATCCCATGTTGTTGATGAAAAATCTGGTGTCAATATTTTCTTCCTCTGTAGATAATTGCTATATAGAAACTTTTAGGATATTCTCTATACTTTTTTTGTAATTTCATTACATAATTTTGGGAGTAATGTTTTCTCGTCACTCTTTTTACTTGGTACTTGGGAAGACCCATGTCTCTAAGGACCCCGGTCTCTGTTCAGCACTAAAAGTTTTTCTTCAATTAATTTATGAGGTATTGCTTCTCCACTCCCACTTCACCATTCTCACTCTCTCTTGGGACCCCTGCTAGATACACATTACAACTTCTGAACTTATTTTCCATATCTCAACTTTTTCTTTATCTTTCCATCTCGTAGAGCTTTTGTTCTGCATCTCAGGTGCATTCCTCAGCTCTGCTTCCCAGCTCACCTCCCTGGGACCATTATGATGTTCAACCCATCTGTTGAGGGTTTGCTTCATTATTCAATGATAACATTTATATTTTCCAGTACCTGAAGTTGATCTTCATGCACGTAATATTTTCTTATATCCCTCTGAGTATATTAATTAGAATAAAGACTAGAATAACTAAAATTGCCTTAACTCTGTTTCTTTTGGAACTAGATCTTCTGGTGATCATTTGATGTCTGTTTTTCATGATGTTGTTTTTTTCCTCAATCATTAGCTGTTTCTCATAGTTTGCTCAACTTTGTACCTCTGATGATCCATTTACCTTTGTGTAAATGATGATAACCTACCGACCACATTACCTTAAGCAAGCTTCCACATTAATCCACCTTGGGAAGGTCATCTGACATTTTGCCTCTGAGTAAAGACTCTAACTTTAAATTTCTCTGGTACTGTACATGTACTGACCAATGTATAACCTGCTGACATGAATAAGACATGTTTATTTTAAGATTAACTGAAGCATGAAGTTCTACTGATTGTCTTGCATGTAGACTTTTTTTAGACTGTATGATGTAATCTGTAGATAATGGTCATAATTTCTGTATCGTACCCTCCAATGAAAGGAAGACAACTCCTATATGAAGAGTCTCCTCCCATCTTTTAAATTTTCCTATAAAAACCTTTCACCTATGACAGATTCTGGAACACTCCCAACTCTGTTTGTTGGTGTGTTTTCCCGGGTCAACCCTCATATTTGGTTTCCAATAAACCTTTATTAAATTATTTCTGCCTCAAAACCCTCAAATTTGGTTGAAAATGCCATAAACATTTTCCATTAGTAATGTTCTCAGCCACCTCCAACGCCCCTGACATGGGGACAGGATGTACTGCCAGGTGGAGAGTCTTAGGAGTTGGATTTCTGGACCTGTCTGCTTCTCCTTCCTCCTAAACGTTGCCAGCCTTGCCTCTTGTGCCCAAATGTTCCCTCCTCTGTCCCTTCCAGAGGACTGTACCTGATCCTTGTTTTAAATGAGTTGGAGTGGGAAGGATTAAATTAAATGCTTAACTTCTACTGGGATACCCCCCAAAATGACCCTGTTTATTATCATTAAGATTTATGAATGTTATGAATGTTAACAACAACAAAAAACAAAACAAAACAAAAAAACCCACAAAAAGTTTCTTAAAGGTTAGCAGTGGTTGTCCAGAGCCTAGAAGAAAGAAACTACCATTTTTACATTGTAGATACGACTCTTAAGTTAGTTATTGTAGTATCAACTAACACTTGACCTATGAATGGTCATATCAGAGAACCTAGGAGAGCTTAATCACATAGAACATCTGCACACACACACACTCACACACTTACACGCACAAACACATCCCTACAAGTTCTTGGCAAGTCTCTCCAAGGAGGGAAATCTCCAGGACATCAGGGTATGTGTAGTTTGCACAATCTTTTTCAGTGATTTTGGATGAGAGCCTTTGACTTTTGTGATACTTTTATTTTCATAAATATTAATAGTGAATTCTGATTTTCTCATGCTATTCAAGTTGAGTATTGACAGAGATATGACCATATGACATTATTTCCATTCTTCCCAATGACCCTGGCAGCCAATGGAGAACGAGACACATAGAACATTGTGTCAGCCCTTCTATTTGTTTTGGCCAAGGCTTACCCTCTTTCTATGCCTGACTTTTGCCTTGAGATTGCCATTCTATTCTCTCTTTTTAGTTCTTCAAAGCCCTCCCCATTCAGTCTTCTGGGTTCCCTCTCTACCAAGAATAAGAAAGTGACAACATTCTTAATTTCCAGCTATCTGTGCTCATAGTTTCTTCAATACCCTCTTTCTTCTTCACCCCTTCCCTCAATTATGAAGAAATAAGTGCAGATTACATCTTTTTCATAAAAAATTTAACCATATTCCTAGCAATAGTAACCTAAGAGCATTAATAATGTCATTAATTCACTCACACATTCACATAATTCAAAAATTATATTGAGTGCCTCTTATATCTAGGCACTGTCCTAGACTTTCATTAATATGTGACAAATGGCCAAAGATGCCTTTCCCTTTGGAATTTATCTTCTAGCACCTCCAAAGCAGAAATAGAAGGAACTATGGTCTAGCATTACTTAATATGCCAAAAAATCAAAAGAGGAAAGAATTCGATAGCCCTGTCAAGCAGAGTAATCACCAATTACCTTCAAATCACTTAAACTTTCTCTACCAGCTTCTGGCAAGGAACAGAGAACATAAAAAAGGGAATGTGGAAAAGAGAATGGAGAGGAACAAAATAAGATGGGTGTAGGAATTGTTTGAGACCTTATATGTTTCGTTTCTTCCTGCCACTTGTATGCCATACTTGTCATACCATATGTCTTATATCTCTATAAATAAAGATCCCACAAGTCAAT
>RJWJ010021231.1:0-28049 GCA_004363605.1 Indri indri
ATACAAGCTTTAGTATTTGTGGAAAATATTAAACAGTTGGCAGGTGGTTAAATGAGTACCCTAATTTTGAAATCTAACTTAAATGTTTTCAAGGATCTCTGAAACTTGAGTCTGGATTTATATGAAATGAGCTGAACTTATATAATTAAACTGTCTTACTTTCTAATATTGTGAATTAGTTATTAAAAGTGGCAGTTAAATGTAATATAGAAGACCTTATTTATTTTTAGTTACAAAAGATGTGCTCATTATAAAATCATGTCACACAGAAATATACAAAGTTTAATAAAATGAAAGTTTCCTCCTTCTTCTCCTTAGTCTCACCTACCAGGAGAAAAAACTGCTAAATTTGGTATTTATTCCTGAAATATCTTTGTGTAAATATTTTGAGGGCTATTTATTGACGTTCAAGTGGATAAGATAAAGAACACTAAAAGGTAGTATAAAGAAAGGATATTTGTATTCTTTGAGGATCTGGGCAATAAAACCAAGGAGATGATAGAACAATTAATAAATAAAAGCCATGGAATAAAAGTTTCATGAGATGAATTTATTCATAAATACAATTTTTTAAGGAGTTAGTGATTTTATTACTTTAAAGTTAATGTCTTGCTGAAAGTTTTTTCTTTGAAACTGGCCAACTTGCTCTCAACATAAAAGATGAGTAGTAAATTATGGGGGAAATTGTAGGTATATTGAGTAGTCCCAAGTGATTCTGAGTTTAAATGAGTAAATTTCTAAAAATTTTGTGTTTGAAAGTCAGAAAACTCCTAAAAGATACAGATAGAATAAGAGAAGAAATGGGCCATTATAGTATTGATTTTTAGAGGGAAATTTTCTCAAAAGCTTTCAGATATACATTATAAAATACTCAAATAATGATGCCTGATATATTTTTATTTAAAGGAGTATAGCAATGTTATAGAGTAACACAAAAACAATAAACTTTACAGAAGAAAATGGAAATTCAGAATATTTGTTAGAACTGATTCACTACCAAAGACTCATCTGACATCCAGTCAGATGGCCTGTGATTAAGGTAATAAAAATAAAATGTGTTCAAACTCTGTCCATCTTACTGGATATACTGTAAGCACTAGTTATTAATTGTCGTGATTCTTGAAGATTGGAGAGGTAGAATGAGGGGAAGAGGGTTAAACTGAAATAGAAAATTTCTGTAATGTAAAATATAGACAATAAGACATAGTGCAATCTTGACTTTTAGAAATATTTGTATTATCAGTGATTGGGTGAAATATATTTATAAAAGGAGAAACATGGGTTTCGAAAGACAAGAAACTACTCTAATTTCTGTGATTGTAATGCCAAATGCTTTTATAGCCATAGCAGCTACTTACATTACAGCCTAGCTCTAAATGATTTTCCAGTTTAACTGTCTTGCCATTTACTTCATTACTTTCTGATTATACAGTGTTTGAGCATGAGGAGTCATTGTTTTCATTATTATTTTAAGGCTCTCATGTTACTATAAAGGAAAAGCATTATGTATTTTGTAAATTCAGTTTTTCAGTGTTTTATGTTTTTAATTCCATCTTAAGTTTCTTATTGGAAAGTTGTTTAATGCGAAAAAAAAATATTGCAAAATTTTACGATGAGGTATTTATTTACCTGTATTAAGACTGGCTATTAAAGCTTCATTATCCAAGCTCCGTTATCCATTGCCTTTTTAAAGCAAAGTACAATAATAAATATTTATTCTTAATTAGGAACTTAAGTATATTTAGATTGCAGTTATTTACTTTTAAATATAGTAACGTGATTGATAAAGGCTTGAATTTTAAAGTTTCTCATACCATTTAACCAAATTATTCTGGTATTTTCAATTTATGTTAAGAGATTCTATGTTTATTCTGTTATGCTAATGAAATGTGCTCATAAATACCAGGCAGTGGGAAATCGTGATGTTGAGATTTTGTATTCAGAAGTTTTCAGCTATCGTTTTGAACACATGGAGCATGTATGTGTGTGTTTTGTTCTTATTCCCATTTTCGTTTTTACATCCATTTTTGAAGTATGGTTCAAAATTTATGTCCATTTCATAGCTAGTACTTTATATTATAAAACGTCATGCTTTATAATAGATTACTACGTCTAGATTAGAATACAACTTTAGCTTTAAGAAATAGTATTATACTGATTTATGAAACAACTATAAAAACTTAAATCATAAAAGTAAGGATGTGGAGTGAACATTTTGAGTTCCTTTGCTCTTGAGCAATACTACAAATGAACTTACCACTTTACTACATAGCAGGGTTCATAATCACATTAAAAACTCACCTTATGATAATTTTACTTTTTTTAGGGTTTCATTTTTCAGTTTTCGGATTCCACATTTAAATTTAAATCTAGCCACACCAGATTTTCAAGTGTTAGAAAAAAAATGTTGCTCTTTCTAGTATTGGCAGGATTAATGGTTTTCAAAAGCCCGGGCAAAAAATCCTACATGACAAACCATTTTATACTCTATATGTATCATAGCCTGACACACAGGAAAATAATGCGAATTGTGGATCTCAAAGTAAATTTTGGAAAGGGCTTTTCTCTTCATATATTTCTTTTCCTTCAACCCATCTTCCATTAGGAATATCTGCATTTTTTTAGTGTCTGGGTTACAAAAACTATGCCTTTGGTTAGGATCCAGTGAGAGAAAGATTGTTAAGTACCACTACTGTTGCATTGTGAAGATTACCACCCATCTGTCCCACATCAACCACAGACAGCTTTCTGTCTTCTCTTGCTTGGTTTCTTTCCTTTGTTTCTTTGGAGGAGGTGGTAGTTTAATTTCGTAATTTTTTTATTTATCATGTATACAGAAGAGTATATAATATATGTGTGTAGTTTAAAGAAAAAAGGATTAATGTCAACAATTTTACTTGAATGAGAGATCTAAATATACTGAAAGTTAAGTGCCAAAGCAATAGTAACTTTCTATGACTAGATCTGTAGTCTACTATTGAAATTAGAATTAATATTAATACTTGATAAAATTTACGATATAAATTACATATTCTATCATAATTTTGACATTGTATACAATGTTCTCTATATTAAATAAGAAGAAAGACAGTTTTTCCGACTTTTGTTCATTGTTTAAGCTTATCCTCAGAAAACAGAATATCACATTTTTCTCAGCCATATATTTATATAAACAGGTAATAAAAAAGGAATATTACTCTTTTGGGAACCTGTGTCTTGAAATAAAATATAGGTTTCATAGATGTCAAAAAGCACCGGAATTATTAATTTTATGTTTTATATATCCTTCCACATAGTTTCTGGGAGGGAATCACTTTATAACAAAGTAGAGGCAAAATTTGCTGTGTCTTTTGGGAACAGAACTTCTTGAACTCTACCTTACATATTCATTCAGTTTTAACTCATTAGGGGACATATCTATATCTGAAATCAAATATTATTTTTTAGATACAGAGTCATAGTTTCATTGCTTGTTTGGATAGTTTAATCAGTTATAGAGCTAGAGTAACGAGGATTTTGGTTTTTATTTTTGTGTCCATTTCTGCCGTATCTATGGCTTTTATTTTCTATCTGTAAAACATTTTTAATTTTTTAATTTTACAGATTGAAGAGTAAATTAATATATATCACCTGAAAAATAATTGTGTGAGTAGACATTATATAGAGGAGCCAGCAATCATAAATGTTGTAAATGACACAGTAGATGCAAAAAGTTTGCAAGAAATATGCTGCAAATTAAATTTTAAAAAGCTTTATCAGAGACAGGTTAATTAGGCCATTCTGTTGCAGGAGTTTCTTAACGAAGGTCTCTTTCAGCCCTAAAAATATGTGATTCTTGTGTATTGGGAGTCACACAGCAGGCACTGTATGCTACTGAGAAATAAGGTGTCCATAATGTGAAGGAGAGATATCAGGGTAAGCCTGGATTTTTTTCTTCGTATTGAAAAATTGAGCATCTTATGAAGGGGGAAGAATAGTTAACTTAAAAAATTTTATCTAGAAATTATAACATAGTATTACCTGGGCAGATGGAACAAAGTCATTGGGATTTAATTTGAAAAATTGGAAATAATACAGTTTTTGTTATGGTTGGTAACTGTATTTTGAAAGTTCTTCAGGATGATTATGCTAACAAGTTAAGGGTTATGCTGTTACCAGTGTCTTTTAGATCATATTGTTAGCAACCCCACTTGAAAGCTATAGACCCTCTCACAGAAAAATGGGCACATACCAGAATATTTTGCATATTCTTCCAAAGAGTTTGTGGGGCCCTAGTTTTGGAGTCCAGTTTTACACCATGCCAAATGAATTTACTGTTATTTATTCACATTTGCTCTATTTGAAGCTAAATGCCTAATAGTATTATAACCTAGTATGTCCCTGACATTTAGATGAATATGACTGATCCTTGCTACAAATTCTATTAATCTGGTAGGGAAAAGTTTTGAGTATTAATGTAAGGAGATAGGCTTGATTTTACTTATCTTTGTTTTTTGAGACCTGTCTTACTAAATTTATTGAGAAATAGTTTTAAGGAAGGGGTAGAAAAAATTCAGGCTTCTTCCCATAGTTATACCTTTTACTGTAATCACCTACTTCCAGAATAGCTCCGGTTGATAGAGTGGATAATCCATTGTGATAAACTTTGAATTCTACACTCTGTATATTAGAAAAGAATCTATTCCTATGTGTATTAGAGAGTGTTGCAGGAGCTGTAATGTTTTCTGTAGAGAAATTTTATGACCTAGGAGTGCTAGTTTCCTCTCTTGTAAAGTGAGCCATTGAAACAGAATGAATGGCTTTTAGGATCTGTTGTTCTGTGGAGTTGCACCAGGACTTTGCTGTCTGCCTAGTTTGCTCCAAAGATGATTATGTACTTCATGTCATTTGGTAAGGATTTGATAAAGATTTGATGTGGTCAATATTTTTAAAGTTATTGAGATTTGAAAGATGCTAAGGATTAAGATAGTTTTAAAATATTTGTATAGATGATATATCCTGCATTATATTTAGCATTTTAATTTCATAAAAATTATTTTTAATTTTAGGAACAAGAGTTAAATGCTCGAGCCCGGGCCCTGCAAGCTGCATCTGCCTCCTGTTCATTTCGGCCCAATGGATTTGATGACAATGACCCACCAGGAAGCTGTGGACCAACTGGTGGAGGGGGTGGAGGAGGATTTAATACAGTTGGCAGACTTGTATTTTGATCCTGAGAGAGTCCAAAATGCACTGGTCACAAAACATCCAATACTATGACTGTTAAAATGTCAGACTATAACAAATATCATATCTATCTTTTATTTTTCTTTTAGACCCTTATACTTTAAGAAAACACATTCAGTGCTTATTTTTATTTCCTTGACAATACATCAATTAACAAAATGCATCATGGGAAAAAAATCTACCTCTTAAAATTCTATTTGCTTTTATGGTTAGACACGCTTGACCAAAAACGTTCAGAGGAAAATATGTACCTGGTCCCTAATTAAGCTGCATTAAATTTGGTAGAAGCATTTAAATGGTCTAGCTTCAGTTTTACTACATGAAAATATAATTCATTTAGCATTCTTTATAAAAAAAAATTATGCTAGAGGTAAAGAAAATATTGTTTTTAAAAAATTCTTTATTTCCTATATAGTTACCCCATTATTCAAGTCTTTGAAAATACCAGAGATGATACAGTCTCTAATGAAGGCAATAACATAAAATTTTATCAAGCTATAGTACTTTTCAGGATTTTGTTTAGTGCTGTTTTCAGCATCACTGTATTTGCATTTCAAGTGCAAATGTTTTTAAAAAGGATTATTTATACGTATGTGCTGAGTTGATTTTAAGAAAGGTGCATGATCCTGTAGGAGCAACATTTTTACCTAAAAATTGCTAACTTTGTAGTATTTCTAATTGTTCAAGGATTTTAAAAGTCTATTTCAGGGAGTATATCTTCTGTGTGTTTTGAAGAAAGTGAGTTCTGTATGTGCCTTGCAGTACTGTAATTCAAAAATAAGAATCTTTGGCTGCGAAAAAGTTTTTTTAAAAATGAAATGTTAGGAAGTAATTTTTGTGCTAACATTAAAATTATAACTTTTTGAAAGGTATTAGATTTTCCAGAAGTAAAAGCTGATGGTTCTGAATCAGTAAGTGTGATAGTTCATTTTTAACTCTTAGAAGAATTCAGAGGAAATGAACCTAGCTAAGTAAAAAAATCTTTGCTGATTTTGTGACTTAATCCTCAGAATATTAAACATTGATCATGTATTTTTAGAG
Organism: Indri indri; assembly: GCA_004363605.1. Taxonomy (NCBI): domain Eukaryota; kingdom Metazoa; phylum Chordata; class Mammalia; order Primates; family Indriidae; genus Indri; species Indri indri. The sequence continues at coordinate 6,268 of RJWJ010021231.1, forward strand.
TTGTACATTTGGGGTGTTTTGTCTGTTTGTCTGAGTTGCGTGTCTCGCACAGTTGTTTCTATTTCATAGTTTCAGATAAAATGTTAAAATGCCAGTCCCTACCTTCCCATATTTTCTTTTACCAGGAAACTGGAAACATGTCAGTTCTCCTGGGTCTTGTATAGAATACTCCTATACAGTATTCAAGAGTTATCCCAATTATCCCCCTTCCTAAAGGTTTTAACTTATCCATGATTGTACATTGTTCTGAAGATTGGTCTCATATTTATTTTGAAAACATTTTAAGGAAATAATGTTCTTTGGTGATTTGGGGTTTCTCTTTTTCCTGAGCTTTATGGCAGTGGCTAAAAAACAGAACTACTCATCTTCATTCCACTCCCTCCCACTCCAAACCTGTTTTTAGTCCCCAGGAAGATTAGGAAAACATATTGGATTAAAAACTGGAAATTCTTTGCAGAGTTACTCAAGATTATAAATGAATGAACCAGAAGGATTTTTATCGTGCTTTCCTGTGGTCTTCCTCTTATTCTAATAGTGAATTTTTGAGCTACCCTATGTGTTCAGTTATTCACTGGCTAGTGATTATAATCAGATTGTATCGGTCTTGGCATTTATTGAAATTGGTAAAGTCATTTAAATATCTGGTACATTGATCTTGGGCTAAAATGCTTCTAGGAACTTCCATAAAGGCAATTAGACCTATACAGTCTTATCTATGAATATCAAGTCTTTCAAGGATTTTATGTTTCAAGATATGTATTGAATTTTCAAAATGATAATAAAAGATGAAATTCTAGTTATAGTCTTCCCTCAGTATCTGCAGAGGACTGGTTCCAGGACCCCTCTCCCACCAAAATCCGCAGATGCTCAAATCGCTTATATAAAATGGCATTATATTTGCATATAACCTATGTACATCATCCCAAATATTTTAAATCATCTCTAGATTATTTGTAATACCTAATACGATGTAAATGCTATGTAAATAGTTGTTATACTGTATTTTTTTATTTGTGTTATTTTTATTGTATAGTTATTGGGTTTTTTCCTAATATATTCTATCTGCAGTTATTTGAATCTGCAGATGCGGAACCCACAAATGCAGATGTCCAATGGAATATAACAATACTGAGACTATCCAAATTGTAACTTCATATTGTTACCAAAAACTTGAAGACTTACTTTTAAGATTGGAAATATAGTAATATTCATTATTTGCTGAATTTAACATATTTGGAATCAGAATAATCAAAAGCTTCATTCAAAAACCCATCCAACTGAACTTTTTAAATAAGGTAATATTTAGGATTGCTGTGATCTTAACAGATCCCTCTGACTTAATTACTGATTTATTTAATTGTCATATGAGGTCTTGCCTTTCTTCCATACTCCTAACCCTTATACTTTCTTCCACCTCTGGGAAATGTTATGATGCCTGACTCTGAAGACTTACTAGAGTGCTATTGCTATTTCTCTTTAGTTCAGTCTAAGGTAATCAGTTTAAATGAAGTTGCTCATTGCTGCTTAAAAGCATTAGGCTTCCTTACTAACAATAGTGAAAAACTGGAAATCTGAGTCTGTTTCTTTCAAAGATGGATGTTGGAAAAAAAAAGATGGATGTTGACATATTGAGAAAAATATGATCATGCAAGCCCCTGTTATCTGCCCACAAAGCAGGGGCTTACGCAACTCTTGACTCGTGACGTTAACATATCTCAAGTGGGAGGAAGGATTCTAGCTCATTCTCCATTCCAGTGTCTTTCCACTGCCTCTCTTCCAGCTGAGTGATCAGAGAAGCAGGGCAGTAGAGAACTAGAGATCCCCGACTTTTGTCTCCATACCTTAAGATGCCAGTAGACTCTTTTGTTTGTAAAGATAAGATCCTTCCTGATGTCTGAAGATATTGGGGGTCCTGTGACAGATTCAAACATCCTATTAACTCACATCTGTAAAGAACAAAACTATTTCAAAACTAAGTCTTAAGCTCAAATTGCTAATGTGCTGTTCTCATTTAGTTCTGTTTTTTCTGTGGTAATGTTACTTACAAAAGTGGTTGTCTTCTTTTCATATACTATTTCTTTAAAGTTATTCTCTTGTAAGTGGAGGTTGGATGCTTATTGTGTGCCCAGCACAGTTTAAGAAAAAAATAATTGACATAGTCTGTCCAATTACTGGAAATTGCCATTTTGATGTTGTGTACTTTGTTCCAGGTCTTAATTCTAAGTATATCTTTTCCTATGATTGTGTATATCAGATAATACACCCAATATGAAGAACACTTTTTAAATGGATGTTTTAAAGGAAAAATATTAGACAGTTATAGTATCTTTTCTCAGAATAATGGTATACTTTATATATCCTTTCACTGTCTGTATTTTCTAATGAGTTTAGATTTCTAAAACAATATTTCTGAAGTAGAGAAGGATGTTATTTACATTTTATAAAAACATACTAGGAAATGTTACCTGATCATTATTAATAACTTAGGAACATCATCTGGAGGACTAAGGTTAACTCTTGGTTAATGTGATCCTATAAACTAAGCGGTTAAAGTGCAACAGCAAGGAAACTTGAATTAACATTTTTCCCAAAGAAACTTTAAAAAATTCTAAAATATAAGCAGTTACATATATATATTCTCAAGCATTTATCAAACTGTCATATGTCTTCAGTGTTAGCCTTATTTTGTTTTATTGAGTTCATTTTCTTACCGAGTCCTGTTTTGGAAGTGAATGAATCTCAAAATGAATTCAAAGTAAACACTGCTTTAAAAAAAAATAATAACTTGTTAAAAAATTGCAGCTTTCCCATATGAAAAGAAATTGCTGTAGAAATAATTTTTAAAGAAATGAGAACCAAGATTTTTATAAAATCAGCAATCTAGGTTTCACAAATTCAAAAATATGTTATGTAAAACCTTTAGCCTCAATGTTGCATAACCAGTGTGGATTTAACATTAAAAATAGAATCTAAGAAGTCAGCCAAGTGTATTGCCAGCTCTCCTCAATGTCTGTTATGGCCTGCAGTTGTTTTTCTCTTAATAGATCTCATGTTTTCATGTTTTGCTTTGTGTGTTACACACACACACACACACACACACACACACACACGCCTACCTAGATTTCAAAGGGATGAAAAGGTTAGCCTTTCCCAGCTAGATCAGTAGTTTTCAACCTTGCATTCATGTTAAAATCACTTAGAGAGCTTTTAAAAAATAATATTAATACCATGCTCAGGCCTCATCCCAGATCAATTACATTATGTGAGGACCAGGCATCAACATTTTGTAGTTTTTCACGTGATTTTATTGTGCAGCCTGGGTTGAAAACTGGGCTAGAAAAGGAATTTTTTCCCCTGGGCTTTTATCCAAGGGGCTTTTATTCCAAAGGAATCCAATGAATGTCTGCATATCCTGGACACTGTCAGATATTAAATGTCTTTAACTTATACCAACCCCGTAAATGGGCTCATAGCCATGCCCTCCTCCCTCACCCCTTTATGGCTAAAATGGAGACTCAGATTAAGGGACTTGTTCAACATCATGCAGGTAGTAAAAATCAGAAACAGATTTTAACCCAAGTCTTCAGAACTCCAAAGTCAATGCTCCAATGGAGGGACAATAACAAGTAGGAGAAAAATGTAAGCAAAGCAAAAGGCTTAATTAAGCACATATTAAAGGCTTACAATAAATTTTATAAAATAAAATTTCTGTAGTGTATTTTACTTAACCTTTTGCACTCCCAACATTATTCCTCAAAAAAAAAAAAAATCTGCTTTGTTAAAACCGGTATGTATGTGGTGATCTAAAGGGTTGAGGAATGCAGTTCTTAGCAAATGCATTTGCTATGCTCGCCTAGTCTCTTGTTTAGTATACTCATCTCTTTTTGCCTCTCTGCCCTCCCTCAAGTCATAGTGGATCTTGCATCATTTTTGTTCAGACATCATATACTTGACATTTCTAGGCCCTTGCACGTGCTGATCTCAATGTAGCGTACCATTCCCCTCTCCTACTTTCTCCTTACAGCTTTCAATTGACTCATTTCTGTTCACTTTGCAGTCTTCTCATACCAATCTCACAAACTGATTGTCTCCCCTTTTATCCTGGGTTATATCTTGTGCTTCTCTTTGATGAGGCCATGGCTTAGTAGTGGAGGCAAATTAGCCCTAAAGTCTAATTGTTTATACCCAACAAAGAGAAGCCTTGAAAAGATCAAATTCTGGTAAATTCTGTAAGTAACTTAACTGCATACAAAACAAAGTCTAATCCTCTTTAAAGGAATACAGTAAGCCCAGCATTTAAGAGGGTAAAACTTAACAATATCTAGAATCCGATCAAAAATTATCATGCATGCAAAGAAGGAAGAAAATATAACATCCAGGAGGAAAACCAATCAGTAGAAACAGATTCAGAAAGTATGGAAAGGAATTTGCGAACTAGGAGCTTAAAAGGAATGTAAAGAAAAACATGAACAGGTGAGAAATGGAAGACTCAGTTCAACCAACCCCTAGCAGAATAAACAAAGAAAACCATACTACAGCATGTCATAGTCAAATTACTTATTAAAAACAGTGATAAAGAGAGAAACTCTTAAAAGCAACTAGAGGAAAAGAATACAAGGTCAGCAAACTATATACAGCACACAGGCCAAATCTATCCTGCCTCCTTTTTTTTCATAAAGTTTTATTGGAATCCTGTTACATATTGCCTATGACTGTTTTCACACTACAATGGCAGAGGTGGGTAGTTGTGACAGGGATCATATGGCCTGCAAAGCCTAAAATATTTACTAGAGAACGTTACAGAAAAATCTTGTGACCCCTGATACAGAGAAAAGAAAGTAGAAAATTATGTAAGCTAGAAAACTGCAATGACATCTAAAAAGTGTTGAAGGGGGAAAAGACTGTCAACCTAGTGAATATTCAATATATCCATTGAAAATTTGTTTCAAAATGAAGGTGAAATAGGTATTTTTAGACAAAAGCTGAGAGAATTTTTTTTTTCTTGAATATTTGCACTACAAGATAATGTTAAAATTCTTCAGGCTGAAGTAAAAGGATCCAGATGGAAACTTGGACCTACACAAAGGAAAGAAGAGTGCTGGAAATGAATTTGGCATCATTGACTCAATTTACAGCATATCCAGGTAGGGAGGGTCAGCTTTGGAAAGCTCAAGACTCACACTGTGCCCATGAGCAGCAATTTGGACCTCCTGCTGTATCCACATGCCTGGAGCTCATGAGCTCACTCTACACAAAGACTCCCAGGAAAAATGTAAACATGGATAAAAGCAAGGGTTGGCAACCTACAGGCTGTGAGCCAGCCAGGCATCTGATTATCTATGTAGAAAATCCAAAATAATAGAATGCTTACCTTACCTATGAATTTTTAGAATTAATAAGTGAGTTTAGCAAGTTCCCTGAATACAAAATCAGTATACAAAATTTAAGGGTGCATCTACACACCAGGGATAAATATTAGCATATAAATTTTAAAAATTATTTAATATAAAAGAACTTTTTAGAAATAAATCTAGAAATTCAATTTTTTTAGAAATAAAAGATGCATGAGAGCTCCACACAGAATACTACAAAACATTATTTAAGAAATCGAAGAAGTCCTAAATAAATCATGGCTTAGAAGACTCAGTGTTATAAATAACCTAATTTTTCTTCAAACTGATCTATAGAATCAATGCCATCCCAATTTTGGAATTTTTTTTTTTTTAATTAATTGAAGAGCTGATTCTATAATGGAAATGGAAAAATTCCAAAAATAGTTAAAACTCTTGGAAATGAACAAATTACAGGATAACAGGGATTATTATAAAACTAAAATAATTAAGACCATGTGGGCTTCTTATTCTGTTCAGAAAAGAGAATTCAGAAATAGGTCCATACTTACACCATGTGATTTATGACAAAAATAAGGTGACTAGGCATCCCTGTTTGAGACTGAGGCTGTTTCCAGGACATAGAACTTTCGGAGCTAAAATCAAGAAAGTCCCAGGCAAATTGCAATAAGTCAAATACCCTAGACAAAGGTTGCACTTCAGAGCAATGTGGTAAGGATGGTCTTTTCCATAAATTTTAATAGAAAATCATGTAATTGGTAATCATGTAAAATAAAAGAAACTTAGCCCTTACCTCACTTTATGTACAAAAATTATATTTCAAGTGGATTCTACATCTAAATTGGTTGTAAATCTAAACTGACAGGCAAAACAACACTTCAAGAGATTACTTAGAAGAGTATCTTCAAAATCTAGGGATATGGAAAGATTTCTTAAACAGGACCAAAAAAGCCTTGGTTACGAAAACAATGATAAAATGGACTATGTTAAGATGAAAAACTTCTGTTCATCAAAGACTCCATTAAGAATAAAAAACAAAGCCATGAAGTAGAACATATTTGCAGTGCATATAAGTGAATATATAAAGAATTGCTACAAATCAATAAAAAAACACAATTCGTAGAAAAATGAGCAAAAGACTTGAGCAGGCACTTCAAAAGGCAACAAATTTCTAATGAACATATAAAAAGGTGCTGAACTTCATTAATATCAAGAATCCTATATAAAACCACAATGATACCATTAAATATCCATAGAATAAATAAACTTAAAAAGACAATACCAACTATTGGTGAGGATGTATAGAATGTTAACCCTCATATACTATTTATAGGAGTGTGAGTTGATAAAACTACTTTGGAAAGTGGTTTGGCAGTATCTTCCAAAACTGAACATGTAGGGCTGGGCACGGTGGCTCACGCCTGTAATCCTAGCACTCTGGGAGGCCAAGGCGGATGGATAGCTCAAGGTCAGGAGTTCGAGACCAGCCTGAGCAAGAGCGAGATCCCATCTCTACTAAAAATGGAAAGAAATTATCTGGACAACTAAATATATATATATTGAAAAAAATTAGCCGGGCATGGTGATGCATCCCTGTAGTCCCAGCTACTTGGGAGGCTGAGGCAGCAGGATCGCTGGAGCCCAGGAGTTTGAGATTGCTGTGGGCTAGGCTGAAGCCATGGCACTCTAGCCCGGGCAACAGAGTGAGACTCTGTCTCAAAAATAAATAAATAAAATAAATAAATAAATAAATAAAGATAAAACCGAACATGTACATACTCTATACATGAACATGTACATACTCAAAAATAAATAAATAAATAAATAAATAAATAAAAATAAAACCGAACATGTACATACTCTATAATCCAATAACTCCATAGCTAGAAATAGATCCTACAGAAATGTGTGCACAAAACACATTTTTTTGAGACAGGGTCTAATGTGTGCACAAAACCACATTGTTTAAATGTTCAAAGCACTTGAAATAACCAAAGTGTTCATGAAGAATAGAACAGAAGAATAAATTGTGGATATTCATATATTTTAAATTCCTTTACAGCAATAAAAAGGAATGAACTTCAGATAACACATCACGACATGGATGAATTCCACAACCGTAATATTGAGGGAAACAAACCAAACACAAAGGAATGCACAAGGTAATGATTCCATTTATACAAAACAAGCAAAGCTAACTTGTGGTATTAGAAGTAAGGATAATGTTACCTTTGGAGAAAAAAGAGGGAGAAGAGATAAGAAGGGATCATGAATGGGAGACTTACCATGTGATTAATGTTGTAGTTTTTATCCAGTTCTTTGCTAACTGGGTTGTGTTCATTTTGTGATAATAAATAGAGCTGTATATACTTTTATAATTTTGTTCTCTTCTGTATGTCTTTTATACTTTAAAAAATGTTCAAAAATTCAATTATAACTGGCAGTTCTTTTGAGTGTGGCCTCCCAGAGTGTTAGACTAGAGGCAGGAAAGTCATTAAGCTGCTGCAGGAGCCCCAGTAATGGGTGATGGGCCTGATTGGAGAGGATGAAAATGGATTGTTTCCATATATCCAAATTGAGTATCCATTTTTAAATTTAAATTAAAATGTCATATTTTAAGTGGTCAATAGTGCCATGTGGCTCATGACCACCATAATGGACAACACAACTCTAGATAGTGGTGATGAACCATAGTGGTGATAAACTACATTTTGTCATTTTATGCCTCCTTCCCATCTTATGCATTATCTGGGCATCCTTTAAAAAATGAAATACGTATCTATTCTCTAATTACGAAATAAATGAACGTGCTTAAGAAAAAAATTTCCTATCTCCCTGGAAATTTCAGGCTCAATTCTATTTAGAGAATGGACCATTTGTGACTTCTGATAAAGGAACTTATAACAATATTAATGTTTTCCCCGTGATTTTTTTAAATTTTTTTTTAAATTTCAGCATATTATGAGGGTTCAAATGTTTAGGTTATGGACATTGTCTTTGCCCCATCCAAGTCAGAGCTTCAAGTGTGTCCATCCCCTAGACGGTGCACACCGCACCCATTAGGAGTGTATATACCCATCCCTTCCTCCCCCCTCCCATCTTCCTGACACCAATGAATGTTATTACTATATGTGCACTTAAGTGTTGATCAGTTAGTACCAATGTGATGGGGAGTACATGTGGTGCTTGTTTTTCCATTCTGGTGATACTTCACTTAGTAGAATGGGCTCCAGCTCTATCCAGGATAATACAAGAAGTATGTTTTCCCCATTATTAAAGCAACAGTCCAATAAACTTATTTTTTAATGCTGCTGCTGTTGACAACTTATTAACCAATCTGTCCACAGCTATAACTCATAATGTTTGCTTGGCCCTATTAGAATGCCTTGTCTTCTTTTTAAGTTTATTTTTATTCCTTCGGTCTTGGGTTATATTCTGTCCTCCGCTTCCTAGCACTGACCCTACTTTCTTGAAGCAGACAGTAACAGAGGTGAATATTTTTCAGGATGTCTGTCTTGTGGTTTTTGTTGTCTTGTTATCAAAATCACATTCCAGTACAGCACACTAGCACTTCTGTCATTTAATTTCTCCAGGATAATCTATAGTTGGCTAAGTCCAAGACACATGTTTATAAATACTATTCATGCTGTATTTTTAACAGCTTATGTTTCCAGAGAACTTCACTTTCAGGTGTGGGAGACAGGCTTAACCTTAATTTGGTTCTGTCTGGAGCAGTCTGTTCTCAAACCATGGTTCAGAGTTAATGAGGAAAATATTGAAATCTAGGCTTAGAACATGGAAAAGTAATTTGCTGTTGAAATCAATGGTACACCTCTGTAGGTTCTCTGCTGAATAATTTCTTGCCTTGGATAATTTCCACCCTCTTGGCTTTGAGTAATAGAAGCAATTGTATAAGCAGATTAGATAATAGTCACACACAAGTTTATTCCTTCCCTCACCCATGGCTAAGATGAACACAAAACCAAAAGTAAAATAATGATGATAATAATAATACGAACCTTGCCTTTCAGTCTCCACTGCCTTGGACTAGAGGAAACATTCCAAGCTAAACTTAGAGTCTTGCTTTGGGAAGTGATTGCCCAGAATACTCTGTTTTGTCTTCAGTGAGGACACTGCCTGCCAGAACAAACAAGTCAGCAATTGTCTGGAACTGTTTATTGAATATTTCACTATCCCTCATTGGAACATCACGATTAGGCCATCACGGTTAGGCACTTACATAAAGAGCTAAGTTTGTGTTAAATAGTAGAAAATAATAAATTGGCTGCCATTTGGCAAATAAATTATCTTCCTAGATCTACTAATGACTCAGAATAAGTGCCCTAAACAATCCATATCTCCGTTTTCCAGGAAACCCAGCTATCAAGAGTTCATCATCATGGTGCAGTGGGCTGGGCCATCCTAGTGCATATGGTGCCTCTATGACAATTAGAAAAAGGCACCCACCACATTTGGACAGACCACATAGAAACAAACATCTCTCTCTCTGAGCTGATGAAGTCTGTACCAGTAGGCTTGATGGGTCTCAAGACTGCATTTCTCAAGGGCTGAATTTCTCAAGCACCCTCATCTGGGTGTCCTTTTTTAGGGCAAAATTCATACAATGTACACCATTGTTCTGAAGGGGCAGTTCCCAAAGTTGAGAAGCTCAGGAGAGACCCCAATAGTGTTTACTTGAGGTTTATGGAAGGCAAATATAGTAATTGTGAGCTTTGTGTTTTGTAGAGCAAAACACAGTTTGTAAGTGCATAAATGATTCAGTGATTCTCTCAGGGAAACCAGCTGCTTGTGTAAGTCTCTTACATAAGTTTGTTTATAACTAAGAGAATATTTATTAACATCTAATATGTGCCAGGTACTATGCTGGATACCGAGGTTATAAAGTTCGACACAGTGGGCCCACTCCCCTGCATTGTGAAGTGCAGAGTCCGGCAGGGAAGGAAAATAATCAGAGCAGCAATAACAGTAACGGGAGGAACACGAGGCGTTACGCTTATGCCTGGCAAGAGCAAACGTCTGAAGGGGTCCTAGAAGCCTAATCAGTTAATTATATATTTCACTGGGTTTCAAGAGACATCTTGTCATGGTGACTTGATATCTTTTGTAATATTTATGTTCTGTTTTCAATTTATTAGTCACAGCTGCTTCCTACCATGTTGCAAAAAATTACCTAAGATGGAACAAATTCATTCTGGCTGTCATGTGGCAAAAAGTGCATAATGACTACTCATCATTTCACCACCAGCCTCCTTTGCCGGCGTAGAAAATGAGGCATAAGTACTCTACCAGGGCCTATCTCCCAGGCATCCCTCATCAGAAATCCTGAGCCTGTAATTCCCTCCTTAGGGCCTTGGTGCTAGGAAGAAAGTGACTCAGGGCAGAGGGAAAGAGAAAGGCAGTAAGGAGAACAAACATTAGGGAGTGCCACCTGAACACCCATGTAGTTACTTACCACTGTCCGCCCCACTCAGAATGCATGCTCTAGGAAGCAGCCACCAGATGCCGCACCGCTGCACCTACCTTCCCCTGCTTACTGAATCAGGAAATGTGGGCCTCAAGGACAAGCCATCCAGAGCCTGACCAACAAACCGGGACTCCTTTCTTTGCTCTAAAAATTGAACTGGGACAATCGGGAATATCTCAGCAAGTAAAATAAAAAGACGCAGCAAATTATCTGTTAGTGGCAGGTGCTAGTTCCAGGTAACTCTCTTGGCCAGGGATTAGAGAGACCATTTGAGTAATTTGTAAAATAAGGAAGCTGGTTGACAGAAAGAGAATAGGGTGAATGTGTAGAGAGAGGCAGAGAAAACAAGCAAAAGAGAGATGGAGAGAACGGTTAATCCTTGCAGGCACGTCAGTTCCTCTCCTTCCTGGTTGTCTAGTGTTTCCTTGGCTCCCATATATTTGTATTCTTTGATAAACCTTTATTTCCTCTGAAAGCATTTCAACTGGTTTCTGATCTTTGTCCCAAGAGAACTCCAACTAAAACAGTCAGCTAGATAGTTTACATTTATTATCTTACAATACTCACAATCACTCTAATAGATAGGTTTCATTATTCCTATTTTACACACCACATAATTGAGGCTAGGAGAATTAAAGTAAGTTGGCCGAAGTTAAACAGCTACTCTCACAGCTAGCAATGGGAAAAAAAGTTACCCGAGGATCATATACATCCATGGAATTCTCTTAGAAAATCACTTCATCCCACTTTTCCCACCTGTCCCTTTCTCCACCAAGTCGAATAACAAGCTCCAAAAATCCCTTTGTACAGGTACGTGGTTAACTCTAGAGACACCTGGTCTATGCTTCTCTTCTGTGTCTTCCTCTCTTTTTCAAGGCAGCATTAGAGTTTGTTTTAATGAATTTTCATCTTAATACAAATGCCAAGCACAGGTGCTTTTAGGTCCCTTGTTCCCGGTGGTGACCCTCCCACTGTATGAAATCAGTAAAAACACAAATTTAAGATTGACCTTCTATAAAACCACATACTGGCACTAGAAACACGTCAGAGTTGGCTGCAGGCAATGCCACTGCTGCAAGGCAGAGTTGCACATGATGGAACGACAACAGATTTATTATTATGCCATATTAATAGCATCCTTACACTGGACAGAGAGCATGGGCAGGAGAGAGAGTCATTTAGCAAGATAATGCACTTGTGAAACTAAGGCAGGGTCATAAAACAAAATATTTGGATACCTCCCTTGAGAAAAAAAAAAAAATGTTTTGGGCCCAGAGTGTGCTCTTGGCAGGGAACTTTTTCAGAACCCAATGATAACCCTGTGATTTTTTAAATGATCATTTTTGTATTTTCCTTCATTTTGTAATAAAAACTCTGGAAAGAAATTTCTATCAGATCTAACAGTTTTTGATTCCCGAAGTGGGTAGCAAATAATTTAAGAAATATATATTGGAATTTTAAGGCTATAGCACTTAGAAATGGCAGAATAAGATAATGTGTGAAAATTACAATTTGTGGAGAGTAGGCACCAGGTTTCTGAGAGAAAATATTTTATCCAATTACACCTTAGTCTAATTATAAAGCATAGTCAAAAAACGTAGGGGAAGGTTATTTTGCTTAGCAATTTTAGTTTAAATTCCTGTGGATTCTTTTTGGCATTATATTTAATTCATGGACTCTTTGACCTTTAGAATGACCCATTTTTGTAACCTCTGTTTTATTTGGTTGGTTGTTTAGCCTATGACTTTTTGAGTAGGTTCATCGACTTTATTTTTAAAAAACCTGGTGAGAAAACCCCCCTAGGATCTTCCTCACAGAGACAACATGAAGTAGGCTGGACCTACAGCCAGTTTTAGATTTGACTTGTCCTTGAGGATGAAGTGACCAGGGTTTCTTAGGGACGAGTTGAACTGTTGAGAAGAAAAAGGAAGGAGGTGGCAGTGAAAAAGGACATATAGAGGGAAAAAGAAGGCCACAGATAGGAGTAGCAGGCTTGAGAACTATTGCTGGATTTTTACAAATTTTATTTCATACTTAAAAGTCTAGTTTTTTGTAAAATATTTAAAATTTTTAGTTATAACTTTTGATAATTTATCTTGTTATATATATAGTTGTTTGATGATACAAATGTCCTGTATTTTGTACGTGGTAGGAACCTAAGCTGGCCAACTCTAGAACTCAAATGAGTACTCTCTTTCAGCACCTACAACTGCTGGGAGGGCCACTGCAGCTACAAAAAATGGGGCCTCTATCAAAAGGTTGTTGTAAGAGTGGGGGTTCAGGCAGCCAGGTTCCTTCTGCAGTGATAGATGTTAGAGAAGCTAGAATGCTGGATCCTGGAAGGACAGGGCTTGCAAAGGAGTGACACACCTTCAAAGTCTTTCCTTCCTATTCCCCCGTCGCTACCTCCTTCCCATTCTGCCTCCCGGCTTCTTCTCCATCCTGCAATGCTTGATCTAACATGTTGTCGCTTATATCGAGATACCTTCTAATTAAAAATACCCATGGTTTTGGTCTTCATAAAAAGCCACAATTCTGAAACTAGAGAGTGGTGACCTTTGAGGCAGAAATAATTTGATAAAGGTTTATGGGAAGCCGAATGTGAGGACCAACCCAGGAAAATACACCAACAAAATGGGACGATTCTGGAGTCTGTCACGAGTTGGAAAGCTTTTATAGGAAAGTTTAGGAGAAAAGAGGGGACTCCCGTTACCACAGGTGTCCTTTGTCACCAGAGGGTGTAACACAGAGGTTACGATAATTGGATATAGATTGCAACACACAGGCTAAAATGTCTGCGTGCAAGACAATCAGTAAAACTTTATGGTCCAGAAATAAATCAGCATTATTTTCAGTGTCAGTAGGTTATGCATTAACCAGTCCGTCAGCAATTTGAGAAACTCATGATAAGATTCTTCACTCAAGGTTAGGATGTCACCACGAATCACAAGACCTTCCACTGTCCAATGTGACCTGTAGATTATCATTTCTCCATTTTGATCAAAAATCTTCCCATGGAAGCATTGATGGTCAATCTTGGCTTAGGTTAGAGTGATAGGTGTTCTTAATCGCGAGCTGCTGGGAAGGCTCATTCTCAGGAGTCATGTTCCTCAGCAGGGAGAAGAACCTTTATTGCTGGCGGGCCACATTGCTAGCAACGTGGGGTAGGTCACAACATGAGGGTACATGCTGTGCACATGAACAATGAATTATCTACAGTCATGGGGCAGCCATTATTTTAGCCTTGATTTTTTATCTAAAGCAAACAGAAATGCAAATCATGAGTAACTTAATAGCCAGGAAAGCAGCAAATATGTTTATGATTATAATAATCAGAATTTCATAATTTTGGTTCTCTTAGAAAAAGAGTGAGAGATATATAGCATTCATAATTCAAATAGAAGAAATATAATGCACATAAGGATTATAATCAAAAAGAAAATTTGTATACCAGAATGCCAAAAAAAAAAAAAAAAAAAAAAAAAAAAAAAAAAAAAAAAAAAAAAAAAAAAAAAAAAAAAAAAAAAAAAAAAAAGAAGCTATTGCATTAGGGAACCAACTAAAAACATCATGAAGAAATTTAAATCCGAGTTCTGTTTTAGAGACTTGTAGCCAGCATTCAGTCCAAATTTTAGGAAAATAATATAAAAACTCAAAAACAGTGGTCAGAGCCAGAATCTAATAACAAGTATGCTATAGTTTTCTTCTAAAACAAAATTTTTCTTTCTCCAGTCTCCCTTTCTACCAAAGAGAAATGATAATGAAATCAAGTTATTTGCAATATAAGTTTTAGTCTTACTATAGTTGGCCTGATTAGTTGCATAAAATGCAATAGGAATAGTGATTGACCATCTAGGTTCCTTTTCAATTGGCATTGCTGGAACTTTTCCATGAGGGATTTCAAATTAGACTTTTAAAAGCCTCTTGAGGCTAGTAAGCCAACCCAGGGATTCACCATCGAACTATGCCTCTAATACCTGAGTGAACTGGGTGAATTCTTCTTGAGGTCACCAAAATATCTTGAGGTTCCTGGGACTGGCAGAAAGTGACATTCTTTACTAACCACAAGGTCAGGAACCCTGTGAGGGAAGGTACCAGGTTAGTCTTTTTCCAAGTCTATGGGTTTGATAAAGTCAATCTCAATCCCTCAAAGCAGTCTTCTCAAATTTGAAAATAAGACATTCCAGTCAGAGTCTTGGTGAAATAACCAGTGTTTCCAATGTGTCCTGATACAAAAGAAAATAGATTCTCATCGAACTTACGCAAATAACTATATGGCCATAAAATAAGAATGCTTGTGAATGGTTTTCAAATTCTGGAGAATTCAGGTAGAGAAAGAAAGGTAAATGTTTCAATTTTGCTCACAAAAGTATATTTTTGCCCAACTGCTGTCAGATATAAATAGCTCAAAAGAAAAAAGTTTGCTTGACTCTGGAAAACAAAATATAAAAAGAATTAGCAATATTTCTAACAAAAAGCCATAAAAATCACTTTAGTCCTCCATCGGTTCAGTCCTATGTAATTCTTGTTCTGCATGGTGTTGGATTAGCAATCTTCATGAACACATCCATTTTATATTAGCATTCTGGAAGTTTTTACCTAGTTCAATGACATGATCTCCAAAGTCATCAGAAACCCATATTCAAGAGTACTTACCAGAGTCTTTTCCATAAAAGCAATTTTGAATAGAAGAAATATAGTGTACATAAGGATTATAGTTGGTTGCAAATGCTTTTAAAGAACTGAAAACAATAACCGTGGGTGACAAAAAACTTAGAATAGCTATGGTTAAAATATAATGAAAGTTCCCAGCGACAAGGAAATTTAGTTTATTCCTATCACATGCAGTATTTTAAAAAGTTTTTCTCTCCCCCTTGTGCCTCTGAGAACATGCAGCATTTTAAGATAGCAAACAAAATCATGACACGCTGTCACATCAGAACCATCAGACTTTTATAAATTTCATACAGTCTTTAGAATATTCACATTAATAACATGTCCATATAACTTTAGAAAAGATTTAATGTAACTATCAAAATTATGACTGATAAATTAGATTAATTTTTAGAACATTTATATTAATTTCATACCCATACATGTAACTTAAATATGATCTAGTATCATTTATTATTTGACAAGGTCTCCTATACAATTTACCAAATAAGTTTAATAATTTAATATCTCTACAAGATGAGAGATATATTCTTTGATGCTCTCTAGGGACCCAACTGGAAAATCCCAAAGTTACTTTTAGGAACAAAGACTTAATTTAGGATTTTGATCCTGAGGGAACCCACCAAAGATGTCAGAGGTTCAAAGAACTTGATCAAAACAGAATCACAAGTTATTGTTAAATAATAGTTATTCATTTAACCAGAGTGAAAATCAAAAGACTTCAAAAACAAAACAGAAAGTTTTGCATGGATGTAAAAACTTTAACCCTTTTAAAGCTCAGTTTTCCTAAGTAATCAGCAAACTAATAAAGAAACACAGGAATTATCCTGATAAAAAGAAGTTTCGAAAAGAAATAAATTTTATAATATAATAAAAAATTAAAACCTCTTGAGCAAATCAATATTTTAAAAACATCTTACTGTTCTAGCATAGGGGACCAAAATTTTTAGTTTTGTATTAGTTTAATTTTTTGGGTCCTTCTTTAAAATTCATCTACAACTAGAAGGAGTTCTGTAACAATTCGCCAGTTCTTAAATGTGATTGTGTTTTTCAGAGAGATTGGCCAGGCTGAGGGCTTGAACAGAGCTTGTACACCTGAGGTGGAAGGGTAGGGTTAGGGAAAGAAATAAAGAACTGAAAAGGGAAAAAGGGGTTAGGATGGGAAAAAAGGCTTTTCAAATGCTCCCATTCACTAACAAAATCAGGTATTGATGCATCTTTTGACAGTATGGTTTCCTGTGTGTTCCAGAGCCAGATATTCAACTGGGCCTCACAGCTGCAAATAGGCAAAGAAACATGTTTTTGCCGCAAGCGGGTTAGGGAATATTGTTAAACATTTTCCATCTCACATGCTTCCATTCACTAAAAGAAATGAGGTAATGATGCATCTTATGAGAAGTATGAAGTCATTTGTGTTTTAGAACCAGATATTCCACTAGGCCTTATAAGCTGTTCTAGTAGGCGGAGACATGTTTTCGCAGCAAGCAGGTTAGGTCACAATGTAATAGCGTTTCCTTGTTAAACACTTCAATTCACTAA
The DNA here is from genome assembly GCA_004363605.1 of Indri indri. Taxonomy (NCBI): domain Eukaryota; kingdom Metazoa; phylum Chordata; class Mammalia; order Primates; family Indriidae; genus Indri; species Indri indri. Next base: position 23,317 of record RJWJ010021231.1, read on the forward strand.
AAGGCTACACAAGGCAAGTATGACTACTTCAGAGTCTCATCCTGTTAACCTTGATCTCCCTGGTCTCCTAAACACACTCTATGCAGGTATGACTTTCCTCCTCATTCATTCTTCCATTGCCCCATGGGATTATTAAGTACAAGTACCTACAAATGTGCCAGTGATTGTGTCTGACCCTGTGGATACATTGGGGTTATCAACAAACATAGTTTCTTCTGCCTTCCTGGAACTTAGTCTATAGGAAGAAAGGGTCTTTAAATAAATGTAAAATTACAAATGTGACACGTGCTATGGAGCAGTAAAGGTTCATGTGTTGAAGGGATGTCTTAACAACTTAACTCATCAGAGTCTTTCTGGGAGGAGAAATTGGTACTAGCAAGAGAAAAGTTTTTATTTGGGGTTTTTTCCCATTAAGAGTGAGGAACTAGATCAAATAGGACTGCAGCACCAGGAGATGGGGCAAGGACCATAGAAGCAGAGGGGCATAAAAGCAAAGAAGGAAACCAAGGGAGAACTTCTAAGCCTCATAAGTGGGGATATCCACTCAGATTGAAGAGCAACCCAAGAAGAACAAAAATAAATATTTTCCATCCCTCCATCCACCTGTAAATGCTGAGCGTGTTGATAATTGACTCTGAGGAAGACTTAGTCCTTTCTGGTGATGAACTAAGTCTACACGTATTTCAGTCATTATGGGCCACAAAGGAGGGTTATAATTGTCAGGGTAGTTTTTGTTTGTTTTGTTTTTGTTTTTATTTTGGATAGTTAATATGTTTATAAGGTTTACACATAAAAATAAATAAATAAATTTCTCTCTCCTTTACCCCCACAAGAAATATCTTTATTTCATTTCTTGGTTATTGTTTAAGAGTATTTTTATGCATATGTTAACATATATATATATATATTCTTTTCTCCTCCTTCTTTATACAAATATTAGCATACCCTGCACATTGTTCTACCCATTGGTTTTTTTTTACTCAACAATAACTTATATTTTTTTCATATTAAAACAAAAAGAACTTTCTCAGTTTTTTATATATGACTAATATTCCATTGTAAACATGTATCACAATTTATTTAACCAGACCTCTGTTCATAAATATTTAGGTAATTTATAATATGTCACTATGGTGAACAATGATGCTACCTTGAGTGAACATCATTTTGCTTATTAAAAGTGTATCTGCTATTTAAATTCCTAAGAATGGAACTGCTGGCTCAAAGGGCATGTGTATCTGTAATCATGATAGGTACTGTTAAACTGCCCTCTATGAAAGCTAGAAAATGTACTGTCCTGAGTGATATATGTTAGAGTCTGTTTCCCTCAGCCTTACTAACACCACGTGGTATCTAACCTTTGAATTTTATCCAATCTGACAGCTTTAAAAATGGTATCTCGATGTAGTTCCCATTTTCATTTCTCTTTTTGTGAGTGAGGTTAAGCATCTGTTCATGTATTAATATTTAGGGTTCTACAGTTTATGGAATTGTTTGTTCATATCTTTTGCCCATTTTCTTATTGGGTTGTTGGTCCTTTATAAACTGTTCAGAACTTTATCTTAGGAACATAGCCGTTTCACTGTGATTTGAGGGTTTTTTTTCCCCCATGTTTATTTACCTTTTCATCCATATTTTTATTTTACTCATGGTGTTTTTGTCATGCAGAAGTTACCTTTTTAATGCTGCAAAATGTAACAATCTTTTTTATGGATTCTAGATTTTGTGTCATAGTTGCAAAGTTCTGGTGAAGATGAAATTTCATTTTGCATTGAAAACAGGCAGTTTTGAGGAAAAGAAATATTTAAAAGACTGAGAATCACTGGCAGATTACACAGTGTTCAGAAGCTCCACCTTCAAGGTGTTGCCAGAATAAAATTTTAGTGGAAGTGCCACACTTGTTCTTGTGCCAGTTTTGGGCAGAGATAGAAACTGCCAGAAAATGGAAGGCTAGGGTTTTTTTTTTTTTAATTAATGTATAGTACACATACAGTAAATTGAATAAAGTTCATTAGTCTTAAGTATACAACTCAGTAAATTTTCATGTACATGTGTATCTGTGTAGCTACCACCCAGATGAAGGTATTGTGAATGCCAAGTTCTTAATCACCTGGCAAATGGAAGAAGGGATATTTAGTTGTGAGAGTTAGAGGAATTTTTCTTCAGTGCATTAAAGTGGGAAAAATGGATGGAGTGAAGCATGAAGGCCAAGGTCAAACCAGCCTTGCTGGAGTATCCCACATTGGGCTGTTCAAAGGCCTGTGAGTCCTCCCCAGATTCTCTCCCTCCTGTTAGACCTTAGTCACAAAGAAGAGAAAACAAGGCTATCTAGAATCCAAAAGAACAGGGTAGCTGAGATGGTATCCCACACCTATGTCTCAAGAGGCTAAAATAAATGTAACTCTACCAAAGTGGATTGAGATGTGGCTTCCAGGTTAGAGAAAAATGCATGTTGCAGATTAATTTTAATGAGAACTGACTTACCGTATTGAGCCGGCATTTATTCCTTTCTTCTTCTTTAATCTTTTCATTATCTCCTCCTCTCAGTTGGCCCAACCTAAATCTCCAGGAGGCATGACAGAGGGGCAAAATATTAATAACAACAGAAGGAGGCCAAAGTGAAAGTAAGGCACACAACAAACACTTCCACCTCCCATTCATATTCTTCTCAAGTTCTTTTTATATTATTATAAGAGCCATACAGGTGTAAAGAGACAAAGGAGTATAAAATGAAAAGTAAAATTCCTCTCCCATCTACCCCATACCTAATGCAAGTTCAAGGGGAAAACTCTCTAGTCTTGATGTTTCCCTCCATGGGGAAATATGGAAGGAAGTTCCTGGCCTCTCTCTGCTCCACAATGGAAGTCACTGGAAAAAAAAAAAAAAGGCTTAATCTGAGTGGTAAATTTGAGGGGAAAATAGCCTTGCATGCCTGGCTCAGATCCTTCCTTCGTTTTACCTGTGAGCTGGAGCGCTCAGTGGGAAGGTGTCTGCAGCTTTCCCAGGTACAAGCTCTTCCCAAAACGTGGAAAAGGCTGCACTGGTCCAGCACTTTTATAGCTGCATGGATAATGTTTTTCTTCCTGAAGTGCATTAGACATGCCTTTTAGCTCTCACAGTAAGTCATGTACTCCAACTTAGACTTTACTAATGATAAACACTTGAATCTTCCATCAACCTTACTTTTTGCCTTATTCCTTAATTTGTTCAGAAACTGAATGTGGAAGAGGAGCTCCATTAATCGGTTTCCTTCAGAGACCGCAATGCCACCTATGTATGACTGTTTGGGATTTTAGTTCAAAACAGTGTACTTAACAATTCTATTTCTTGATGTGTCAGCTTTTGGAGTACGTATTGATTTTAATTTATAAATAATGAGGGATCTAGCTCACTGAGTAGGTACTTCATCGAGAAATTGTTAGCACTTTTTACTTTTAGCTCTACTACTGGTAATCTTTGTAACTTTAAAAAACTGTGTCTTATATTTCTTAATCCATCCACTTTGGACAGTTTTCTCCACTCTCCAGTTTGTACACTGAGGAATTAGTTCTCCATATTTTGCTCCAACTCTCCTCCTCTGCCACCTTCCAGCTTATCAGCTCCACCTTTAAGTTTCACACTATTAAGGTTTATAATATTTTAATTTTATATGTGCATTCATGTAATTATTAGAATTAAATGTCCTAAACTTTGTCTAAAGGCTGAATTATGAAAACTGAAAAACAATTATTGACATTTATACAATAGGATGATTCAGGAAATGCATTTCTTAGCAGAACAAATGGTATGGTTGGACCCACACAGAGTGAAACATAATCCTACGTCAATATACCTGCACTGTTTGAAGGAACTTTTCCAAAGTCAAGATCAAATGGATATTCTCTTCTTACATCCCATCAACTGCTCAATGTCTTGCCTGATTTTTTGTTTGCCTCATGTTTAGACAATACAGAATATTGGTTTCCCCATTGCATTAGTCTGTTCAGGCTGCCGTGACGAAATACCACAGACTAGGTAGCTTAAACAACAGAATTTTCAAACAGTTCTGGAGGCTGGAAGTCCAAGATCAAGGTGCCAACAGGGTCTATTTCAGGGTCTATTTCTGGTGAGGCCTCTCTTCCTGGCTTGCAGAAAGCTACCTTCTCACTGTGTCCTCTCACGGACCTTCCTTTATGTGTACATTGAAAGAGAAAGATCTCTGGTGTCTCTTCCTCTTCTTATGAGGACACTAGCCCTAGTGGATTAGGACCCCACCCCTATGATCTCATTTAACCTTAATTACCTCACCAAAGGCCCCATCTCTAAATGCAGTCACATTGGGGTTAGGACTTCAACATATGAATTTGGGGAGGAGGTAGACACAATTCAGTCCATAACACCCGTGTTTGTCCAAAATACAAATTTAATAAATACTAGAATAGGTATTCCTCTATGTCCATATACAGAGAAAAGTATTTATTTACCAAGAATCTGGAAACTAAACAGAGGATGCCCTAAAACTAAACCATGGACTTATCTCTTCTGGGAAATATGGATAAGTTTTTATAATTCCGAGGCCAAATACTCTTGTCCTCATATTAGAGACAACCCAAATTCTTGTCTGAGACCTAGAGCTCCCCATTGGATGATCTAGGACCAGCTAATTGTTCCTGAAGGCACTGAGGACTACACTGTGAGCCCTGTCTTAGTCTGTTTCTAAGTCTAAATATCTTAGATGGGGTAATTTATAAACA
>RJWJ010021232.1:0-28152 GCA_004363605.1 Indri indri
TCTTAGGATCTGGTCAGCTGGGAGCATTTTGCTGAATTCAGCTCCGCCCTTTTCCTCTGCACGTGCTGCCCTTCCTTACCTTGCTGTTGCTGTCCCGATTCCTGAACGAGCTCCTAACCCGCTCCAGCCTGTGCCCTGCCTTCTTGTCGCCTTGCTGTTCCCAGGACTGACCTCCGACCCCCTTTTCGTGCCTGTGCCCCCCACCTTGTCCATCTGACTCCTCATCCTCCAGGGTGGTTCTGCCCTCACCTCTTCTAGGAAGCCCTCTTGACAGCCCTATCTGCACTTGGCCAGCCTCCTAAGCCACTATTTTATTTCTAGCACTTGCTATGCTACGCTGTAGTTATTTGCTTGTCCATTTCTTTCACTAAAAAGAGTTTCATCTACTTCACTTTATTTTTGTATCCCCAGCACCTGGCACACAGCAGAGATCAATACTTGCTTGTAGGATAAACATATGCATTAAAAAGTGAAAAACTGCTCACCATCTTCAGTATAAAACCAGGTGCCGTCGTTGGACTCAATGGGCTTGATGGACACACTTTATAGAGTGAGATTAGCCATAAAGAAGACATTCTTGGCTGGGCGCGGTGGCTCATGCTTGTAATCCTAGTACTTTGGGAGGCCGAGGTGAGAGAATTGCTTGAGGCCAGGAGTTTGGGACCAGCCTGAGCAAGAGTGAGACCACATCTCTACAAAAAATAATAGAACCGTTAACCAGGCCTGGTGGCATGTGCCTGTAGTCCCAGCTACTCAGGAGGCTGAGGCAGGAGGATTGCTTGAGCCCCGGAGTTTGAGGTTGTAGTGAGCTATGATGATGCCGCTGCACTCTAGCCTGGGCGACAGAGCAAGATTGTCTCAAAATAAATACATAAATAAAAAACAAAGAAGACTTTTTTTGGTAAAGACACATTAAAATTTGGAGTGAATGCTGAAGGGGCCAGATTATTTAGATATGATCTGTGTCAAGGTCATGTATAAAATAACTGCCTTTAAGGGAGTCCTGCTCTCTAATTCACTGTACAAATACACATACGAACACATAAAATAGATTCTTAAGCCATTGAAGTATGGATTTTAGAAAGTGCTCAGACCGCAGGTGTCCAGGTGCACAAATGTCCTTGTGAACACTCCCCGAATTCTGGAAGCCCCCACGGGGTTTTCCTCCTCATGCTCCACCCTGTAAAGTAACCGCTGCCTGGCCCTCTAGCCTGAGAGGTTAGTTCTGCTGGTTTGGGGACCTTATAGAAATGGAATCTGACAGTATGTGCTCTGTTGTGTCTTGCTTCTTTTGCCTAACTTTCTTTTTTTTTATTTTTGAAATTTTTTTAATTTTAGTATATTACAGGAGTATAAGCGTTTAGGTTATATATATTGCCTTCGCCCCACCCAAGTCAGAGCTTCAAGCGTGTCCATCCCTGCCTGACTTGCCTTCATATCTACCTACGCACCCCACGTGTTCTTGGTTCCTTGAGACGCTGTGGGACTGAGGGTGGGTAACGGTGCCGTGTTTATGTTCTTGTCCGCCTCCGCATTCCGACAGAGGGGAGGCAGGGGTCGCCGTTCTCAAGGGCATCTTTGTGTCTTCCTAGCACTCGGGACCGTGCCTGGCACACAGATGCTTCAGTAAATGTTTGCTGAAGGAACCCGATAAAGGGGCATTTTGTCACTGGGCCTTTTTATTTATTCCTTGGCTTACTCCCCAGCTCCCCTTGAGATACAGCTGCTTTCATTGACCGAGGCTTTATTTATTCGGTGAATGTGCTTGTTTTCAGTGCCGGGAAGGAATAACAAGGACAGCAGTCGCCCCTCCCGGACAGCCACATTCTCGGCAAAGTAGCCCTCCTTTGTGCCAAGAACAGAACCGTCTGCAGCTGGACGGAGGTTCGGAGTCTGTCTGGACTCCAAAGGCCCGGTGGCTGGGCTGCCGACCGGCTACGATTCACGCAGCCCATGCGATGGTGCGGGAAAGGGCTTTGGCATAATCGGAAAGCCCCGGCAACGCGCTGAGCGACCAGCCTACCTGCCCCTCCCAGCCACGCAGGCCTTTCAGATGAAGCTGCTTCTGCATCACGTGACTGGGCTCGGCAGGAGAGGGGGAGAGGGAGAGAAACGGGCTTTTGTTCTGCCGCCCTCCATGACTGCGTATCTCGGGCACAGTGCTCTGAAGTCAGGCCGAGGAGTCTAATCGAACATCAAAAGATCTACCCAGAAGACCAGGTGGTCTTCACTGGGCACTGCTCTGGGCTCAGGGATAAAAATTCCCTCTTTCGTGGGACAGCAGAGTGTGTCTTTGCTTATCCTTGGTGAGTCTCACTGCGCCGCACTCATTACACGCGCGTTCCAGAGCCTTCAGGTAACACCCTTCACGATCATACGTATGTGCAGCCATGTATTTCCCAACCCAAATAAGGGTACACGCCATCTGGGAAAGGATTCCCCCTTCCCATGTGTCTGAGCTTGCTCAGGTAAAAAGCATTAAGGAGGACGCCTGTAATCCCAGCACTTTGGGAGGCCAAGGTGGGAGGACCGAGGTGGGAGGACCGCTTGAGCCCAGAAGTTAAAGACCAGCCTGGGCAGTATAGTGTGACCTTGTCTCAACAAAAAAGTTTTTTAGTTTTTTTTTGAGACAGAGTCTCACTCTTTTTGCCCGGGCTAGAATGCCGTGGCGTCAGCCTAGCTCACAGCAACCTCAAACTCCTGGGCTCAAGCGATCCTCCTGCCTCAGCCTCCCAAGTAGCTGGGACTACAGGCATGTGCCACCATGCGCGGCTAATTTTTTCTATATATTTTTAGTTGTCCAGCTAATTTCTTTCTATTTTTAGTAGAGATGGGGTCTCGCTCTTGCTCAGGCTGGTCTCGAACTCCTGAGCTCAGAACGATCCGCCCGCCTCGGCCTCCCAGAGTGCTAGGATTACAGGCGTGAGCCACCACCCCGTCCATCAACAAAAAAGTTTTAAATATTAACCGGGTGTGGCGATGCAGGCCTGTGTTCCCAGCTACTGGGGAGGCTGAGGCAGGAGAATCACTTGAGCCCAGGAGTTCAAGGCTGCAGTGAGCTATGATCACATCATTGCACTCCAGTCTGGGTGACAGGGCAAGACTCTAATCTCTTAAAAAAATAGAACAAAAAGCATTAATAGTCACAAAATAAAATTACATTGAGACCTACACTTAATCAAAATACTGAATCTTGGGATTGTATTGGGGATTCCAAGGTATCCCACAAGAAACCCAGAGTGAGAGGGCGGAACACAACTCCCACTGGCTTTGGAGACAGAGCCCCGGGACTTCTGTCCACCTGCAGGGCCTGCTTGGGGGCTGACTTGGGGGAGGTGGTGGCCACTGTGGGCATGCCATCTGGCCTTGTCTGGAAGCCTATGTGTCCTTTAAATTCAGCTGCTTGGCTGGGAGTGCCATAGCTCCCTTGCGGGTCCACACCCTCCATCCCCCTCAGATGACCATCTTCCAGCTGGGGAGAGGGGGCTCTGCTGTGGGTGTGGGATCCAGGCTCAGCTCCACCCCTCAGCGACTCAAGGCCTCCCAGTGCTCATTTCCTTGTTCGCAAATGTGAGTCCTGGTCCCTCCCTCCTGGGGCTTCTGTGAGGCTCTTCAGTTATGTGACTACTGTACCCCATGGGCCCGCTGCCTGAGGGCTCTGCTCGCACCTGTTTCCCTTTGCCCAGCGCACCCCCTTCCCTTCTTCCCGCCTAACTGATGGGTGCCCCTACCCCAGGCCCAGCTACCTGCCCAGCCTGCAATGACTCCTGACCCGCGTGGTGTTTTGTGCCCTGCTCTCTGTTGCTGGCCATCATTTTGTGTTTGCTGGTCCTGTCGCTGCAACAAGCAGTCTGTGCCTGGAGAGCCAATCAAATCCTGTTAATGGATGGCCGCAGAGCTCAGGTAGGGGAAGGCTGCTGATGTAGGGGCAGGGGTCTGCAAGGCGAGAACCACCTGCCCAGCCACACTCGTGTTGGAAACCCCTTTCTGGCTTTGCTGCACTCAGTCTGCAGCTCTTGTTGCTGCCCTTCCTAGAACAAGTGGGTGGGAAGCCGGGCTGACTGGGGAGGATTCATTAATCACTTGTGGTTCATCCAGAGCCAGAGGCCAGGGCTGGCCCTGTGCGGGGAGCAGGGGAGGGTAGAACTGGGGCTCCTGCCGTCCCTGCCTCCGCAGCAGCAGGGGTTGGGTGGAGTGAGGACAGAATGGCTCCTCCATGCCCCTTGGAGGGTGCCCGGAGTCTAACGTCCGAGCTGTCCTCTGGGTAGGGCAGGGCTGTACTGAGGCTTCCTTGGTCAACAAAACTGTATTGACATTTTAAGAAGAGTTATAGAAAAAAATCCTGTTGAGTTTGATTCTGCCCGTGAATCACAGTGATGTGAGGTTTCCATCCACTTGAAGCTTTTTCCTCTGGATCAAATGGATATGATTATCCTGTTTATCTTTCTGCACCAGGGCTGGATGGCTCTAGAACTTGGGCAGGGGTTCTTTTGTGTGAAATAGAAAGTGGCTGCTGGCCAGAGTGTTTTGTCTGTACTTTGGAAGAGGGAGGGAGGAGGACAGCTGGGACCAGGAGTTAAGCAAGACACCGAGGCTGTTGGGCTGAATTCCGGGAAGAATGCAGGTGTGCCATGGTGGAGTTCTGAGATGGGGAAGGCTGTGGCAAAGCAGACTTGGTGGGGAAACGCCCACAAGTTGGAAGTTTCTAGCACATTCAAATGGAGATGTCAGTAGGCAGCTGAGTATGTGCACTGGAGTTCAGGCAGCAGGTTGGTTCCAGAGACACAAGTCTGAGGGTCACCAGTGTGCATGGGCTTGGCAGAGCCCCCAGCCGGGGGAACAGGGATGCTGGGCACTTCCACAGCAGAGGCAGGGCTGTGACCAAGGGCCAGCTGAGGAACCTGAGGAGGGCCCCCCCCGCCAGGACAGAGTAGTGTCCTGCAAGTCCAACGCTGCAAGGAAGGGACTGAGACGTGGCCACAGCCAGGGTGTCGTGACCTCGGTGGGAGCAGTTACTGAGGTGTGGGGAAGGAAGCTATGTGACAGTTTAAGGCAGAAAGGGAGAAGAGAATTTGGAGACAGCGCCCATAAAGCCTTTGCCAGGGGTTTTGCTGTAGAGGGAGGCAGACACGTGCGGGCTGGGGTGGTGATCAGAGTAAACGTGTAGTCAAAGGAGGATTTTTTCAAGATGGGAAAGTATGTCTGTTCACCCACAGGAACAGTCTAGTAGAAAGGCAAAACCCACTGACACCAGGGAGAGAAGTAGCCGTGGCTCGTGCAATGCTTTGAGAAGGTGAGAGGAGATGGGAACTCACACTGGGGGTGGGTTTTACCTTCCGACTGGAGCACAGACTGGTCACCTAGAGTCACGGAGGCAGGAGACTGCGTGGGTTCTGTTGCAGACAGCTCGGTGGGTTTGTGGTAGGGACAGATTTGGAGCAGAATGTGAATTATTAATATCCTATACTCTTAAGATTAGAAAACACTTAAAAGAGTTCGATCACTTGGGGCGGTGAACACAGCTTTGGGTGCTACCCTTAGGGTCTCCTCGTGGAAAATCTGGAGAACCACTGCTCGGCAGATGTAGTAACTTGCAGTGAATCACAATTTTTATTATGGCGGCAGGGACAGTGGTGTTCCTCAAACGTTCCGTCTGCTCCCCGCATCTGGCAGCTCCCCCTGCAGGTAGGTGGTTATGGGTGACCATTTCTGGCTAATGGGCTATGAGTGCACGTGATGTGTTACTCGTAGGTCAGGACATAAAAAGGCCGGGCCCAACACTCAAGCACCCTCTTCTGCTGCTCTGACCAGTGGGGTGGTGCCAGGCGGTGGGGGCGCCATCAGCCTGGGTTCAGAGGGATGATATGAAGCAGAGTCCCCCACCTCACCCCCAACCCCCTGCTCCAAACTACAAATTCAGCATGAACTAAAAATAGGCTTTGTTCCATCAGGGCGTTGACATTTCAGGGTTAAATTGTTACCATAGCATAACCCAGTCTGTTACTAACCACATTACTGACCATGGCATATAACTGAGTTTGGGTTCGATCTTGGATTAAAGGCCCAGGGATCTTGTCCATGAATGACTCCACGGCTGTCAACATCCCGGAAGTTCTTATGACTCACTGACGGCACCAGGAGCAACCCCAGGGACAGCTCCAAATACAGACGCTGCATCACAAACCCAGACTTGCTTCTCTGTACCTGGAAGGAGGCTGACAGAAGTCGTCCCCACAGAGCAGTTTTCTTATCCATTGTCTAAATCCCTGTAAATCTTGGTTCCTAATGAAATTCACACCACAGCCCACACTGGTGGCAGAAAGAGGAGAGGGAGGAATCAAACACCCAAGGCCAGCATCCCCTTTTCTCTTTAAACTGGCTTTCACCTTCTGCTGCTGGGTGCTTTTGTATTCGCAGGCTGTGGGCTGCCCGGGAAACAGGACCCACTGCTTCATCTGTGTTCTGCAATGGCAGAGCCTCCAGAAAAGACTGTCCCTGACCCAGGGCTCTGGTTAAGGGTAGGAATCCAAGGACTGAGAGTGAAATCGACTGTGCTCTCAGCCCGCTGCCTTCCCACCTGCCACCCAGCGGCTCCCTGCAGAATTACACCCTCCGGCGTAGGGCAGGATGGAATGCAGGGATCTCCTTACCAGTCTGCGCTCTTATCTGATCTTCACAGGGTATCAGCTCTGCAAGGCGCCTTGCAGACAATCTAAGCCAATCTTATCAGTTTACAGCTAAGGTAGAGACCTAGAATAAAGGCATAGGGCTAATCAGTGGTGGATCCAGGACCAGAGCCTAAGGCCCTGTGTACTCTTACTCAACCATGCGATCAGTATTTGCTTTACGACTGCCCTGCAGGATGCAAAGGCTGAAGATGAAAGAGCCTGTCGCTATGGTTAGGTGCTTCCTGAGAGGGCAGGCGGGCATGCAGGAAGGTGGTCCATGAAATGGTTATTCTACGGGAGGTAAAAATCCAGGCCGGGCAAAGCTGCAGGGGGCCTGCCTGCAGCCAGGGAAGGCTTCCCTAGGGGGTGGTGTTGGGGTGCCCTTGAGAGTGAACGGTCTCTCAGGCAGGAAAGTCCAGGACAGGCCCAGGCCCAGGGGCGCCGTGGGGGGTTCTGGCCTCCTCTTAGAATTCAGAACCACCTGAGTGTAAAGTCAGGCGGTGAGGGGAGGGGCAGACATGAAGCCGACCGTAGCTGTGTGTGTATTTAGGAGTGCTGGGCCCGACATCACTGAAGAATTTTTTACTAGAGGATGTAGCACGATCAGATTTATTGGTTTGATAGATGTGTCTGGCGACAATGAGTGAGAAAGACATATTGGAAGCCGGCAGAACAAGAAGCAAGGAGACCAGTCAGATGCCGCTGCGCTAGGCTGGAGCTGGGCGTGGTGTGTGTGGCTGCGGAGGTGGCAGGGTGGGGAGGGGTGTGGGAGCGAGAGCAGGAGCGAGTGCTGCGCCCTCGCCACTGTCGGTACAGTACGGCAAGTGGGCTTGGGGGCCGGACGGGGGAGGGGAACGGGTGGAGGCCCAGGTGCTGCTGATGGTTTGGGGATGCCAGCAGGCAGCTGGGTGTTCCTGCAGCTCTGAGAGCAGAGCTGGCTGTGGATGACCACTTTGGAGACCAGGTCACAATCAGGCCATGGACGAAAAGTGTGCAGGGATGCACAAAGTGAGGTCAGAGCACGCCATGGAGGGAGCCTAAACCCAGCTCGGGTTCCCCAGAAAGCAAATCGGGGAGAGTTGATTCTCTAAGTAAATAAATATTTATTATATTTACTGAGGAATACCCTTGGGCAGGGAGGGAAAGGGAGCAGCGCTGGGCAGAGGGAGAAGGGCAGGTGCCATGCAGACCTCGCAGCCTCAGCGGACCGCACTGGAGCTGTCAGAGTTGACTGCCCTGGGCCCAGGTGCAGGTCTTTATGCCTTGTCTCCCTCAAAAGCCCCTGCAGGCAGCACCCTCGGGCAAGGCAGTTCTCGGTAGCTCAACAAATCCCTACCGGGGATGATGCTGGCAGGCCCCCCAGGCCCCTATTTCCCTGGAAGGGGGAATCTGCCCTTCTTTGGCTGGAGTTGCTGTTTCTTCCACTTACTGGCACAATTGGGCAAAGGAGTACCCGGTGGCACCAAGTAGATCACCTGGATGCCAGACGTTTTCCTCCCTGGCCTAACTGGGGGCCAACAGCCCTATCTCCTCCTGAAGACCAGGGTGAATTTCCCCTACCAGGATGGTGCCTCTTCTCAGCTCGCCAGGCTCTGGACACAAGGAGCCCAAAGTGCCCAGTGGCAGCTATAGTTTATTGCTCAGGGGGACCTGTGCTGTGTCCCCTGGGAAATGGGACCTCTGATCCTTCAGTCCACAGTGCAGGTTGGGGCAGCATAAGTCCGGAGGTGGGCCACTGGGAGCAGCGTTGAGTGGGGCTGTTCCTGCTTCCACTCCGTTTCCCTGCCTCAACTAGTCTTCCCGCTGTGGACCAGCACTATAGAAGACGCTTCCATTCACAGTGCACGCAGGTGCCTGGGGGTGGCTCCATCCTCATTCATGTCATCTCTGAGCTGATACTTCAGCTGTACCCTCAAGTGGGCAGCAGTTTGTGGGTGGTGCACCGTAGGTGATGTGGCCGGCGGGTCCTGTGGCCTGGGCCCCTCCCCCACCTCTTTGGCTGACTCAGGTGATGTTACGAGGGACCCCCGAAACACTTCTGTGCAGCCCCTAGCCCTGACCCTACCCAAGCCCAAGTTCAGCAGATAACCCTGCTTCTGGTTTTACAAAGAAAACAGGTGATCAGGCTTGATTCCCACAGCTCCTCCTCCCTTTCCTCAAACCCTTATCTTCATTGGACCCTGTTCTTACCTCCTATATGCCCTGCTACACTGAGGGCTGACCCCCTCCTCTGTCCATCTGTGCCCCGGCCCATCCTCCCCACGTCCTCAGGAATCTCCCTCATTAATTGTGATGCATCTCCAAAGATGCTCAGATGTGCGGCTAATGTAGGGGTGAGGCAGAAAAGCAAGGTCCAGAGAGCCTAAGTGCAGCCCTATTGACGGATACTGGACCCTAACCACCCTGAATAAGGAAGTAGCCAGCAAGTCATAGCCGGGACCACCGAAGACGCCTTACAGAATGTCTGTGTTTACCTTTTTGTGACAGCAGTTTATGATTAACCTTTATGGCCTGATTTCAATACAATGCTGGTAACGTATGGGTTTTTGAACATTTAAAAATGTTACCATTCCCCTGCACGGGGAAGGACCCCTACTCTGTCTGTAGAGTAGGATCTCTTGTCTGTCTCTGTCTCAGTAAAACTAGTTGGCTCACTCTTGAAGTCATTCCCTCGTGAAGCCAAGAACCCACTTGGCGAGTTCAGGGGGCTTCCCTCCCTTCATTGGGACACCACTGCATCACTGCCAAGGTCTCCTTCAAGGAAAGACTTGCATGGTGTGAAATGAATTGAAGTTCTGAGCAGAAAAAGCCAACCCAGTTTCTCCTAGTATGTTCTCACAACAGGTCGAGGGCTCAGCCCCACAAGATTGCCCCCACTCCCCATGCTGGTTGCAAGCCAAGTTATTTTGTCAGTGCTTCTGACTGACTAGCTCTAAATCAGGGTTCCCACAACCCCTCTTTGGCTTCGACTAGTTTGCTAAAGTGGCTCACAGAACTCAGGACATAACTGTTTACAAAGGATATTACAAGGCATACAGATGAAGAGATGTATGGGAGAAGGGGCACAGAGCGTCCATGTCCTTCTCAGGTGGGCCACCCTCTAGAAACCTCCGTGTGTTCAGCTATCTGGAAGCTCCCCAACCCTGGCCTTTTGGTTTTTATGGAGGCTTCATTGCAGAGGCATGACTGATTAAACCACTGGCCACTGGTAATCACCGGAGGTTGGGGAATGGGGCTGCAAGTCCAACCTCTACTCTTGCCTTGGTCTTTCTGGTGACCAGCCTTCACCCTGGAGCTACCTAGGGGCTGCCAGCCACCAGTCAACTCATTATCATACAAAAGACGCTCTTATTACTTTGAAGAATCCAAGAATTTTAGGAGTTGTATGCCTGGAGATGGGATGAAGACCAAATACTGTATATATTCCACAATATCATAGGTTCTTCATTAGTCATTAAGAAAATGTAAATTAAAACCACAATGAGATACCACTGTATACCTCTTAGAATGGTTAAGATGAAAACAACTGACCATACCAAGTAGTTGATATGGTCTTTGCTGTTTGACAAGGATGTGACGGACCCGGAACTCCCATACACTTCTCCTGGGAATGTACGGTGGTACAATCACTATGGAAAATAGTTTGTCAGGTTCTTAAAAAGTTAAACATACAACTACCATATGATACAGTCAATGCTAGGTATTTATCTACAAGAAATGAAAGCATATGTCCATACCCAGACTTACTTGTACACATGTTCACAGCAACTTTATTGTGTTAAATAAAAATTATAGGAGGCCATTGTTTTGGACTAAGCTTCTGCACTAGGCACCAACAGACCATACTAAAATCAAATGGAAGCACCCATGTTAAAGTTCCCTGTCACCAAACCCAAACTAGGTTGTCATCTCATCTACCAACAAATCAGGAGAGAGATAACAGCCAATTTCCCAAACAGGCCAGTTTCAGTCTTCAATGCATGATAATGACATTTCCTCTGTTTTAACCCTGATGTCAATTAACCTGATGTCAATTAATCAGTTATGTTCTGTATCCCTGTACCCACCTTACAAAAAAAGTATCTTTAAAACGACTAATACGTCTTTGTTCTTACCTGAGCTCTCTTCAACCCATCTCTGTCCATAAGCCCACCTCCTCTGCTCAGCTCACTGGGACACTTACTGTATTTTATGGAAAGAAGTATTGCCTGATTCTAGAATTGCAAATAAAGCCAGTTGAGATCTTTAAACTAAATTTGCTGTGATTTTTTTCTTTTGGAAATTACAATATCCCCCAAACTGGAAATAGCCGGAATGAGCATCAACCTGTGCCGGGATGAACGGGCAGTGGCATCGCCATGTGGTGGAGCGCTGCTTACAACATGAAGACATGAACTACTGATACACATAGCATGGAGGAGTCCCAAAATAATTATGGTGAATAAAAGAGGCCAGATGAAAAATAGTGCAGACTGTGTGATTCTACTTATATAAAACTCTAGAAAATGCAAACTAGTCTGGTGTGACAGAAAACAAATTAGTGGTGGTGGAGGCAGCCGGGAGTGATGACTGTAAATGAAAATGAATACCCTAAGCCCCCCAGCTGACTGAACAGACCCCCTTTTGCCCAAGGGGACCCCAGAGAAACCTAAAAACTGAGTTCCTGGCCATGACTAGACAGGAGGTTGGACATGCCTCATTATACCCCCTCCCTTTTGGAGTTTAGATACAACCGACCAGTATTAATGTTAAAATACAGATTATAAGACTGACAAAACAGACTCTTTGTGGGAATAGGACACTAAATTATAAACAGGACCTAAGGCCATGCCAAGCAAGGGTTAAGTCACACCTGCAGGCCATCAATTTGCTTAACAGGTCACTTTGACCCTGTATATTGGGGCTTGTTCTATGATTAGCAGTTGTCCTTATCTAAAATATTCCTTTCTGCTTACTTCAAATTTTTAGACAAAATTTTGTTCTTCTAACCAACTACGAATTAAGGAATCTCTTACTTATGACCTGTAAGTCCCTGCTTCAAGACACACCCTTTTTGGGCCAAACCAATGTATACCTTCCATGAATTGATTTATATCTTTGCTTATAACTCCTGCCTCCCTGAATGTGTAAAATCAAACTGTAATTTGACCACCTGGGGACCACTTACTCAAGGCCTCTTGGGTTTGTGTTTTCCCTGGGCTATAGTCACCCATATTGGCTAAGAATAAGCCTCTTTAAAATATTTTACAGAGTTTGGTTTTCCCATTAACATTACGAAGGGGCATGAGGGAGCATTGGACGTGTTCACTATCTTGATTGCAACAATGGTGTCACAGGTTATATATGTGTCAAAACTCCAATTTGCACATTTTTTTTTTTTTTGACAGAGTCTCACTGTGTTGCCGGGGCTAGAGTGCCGTGGCGTCAGCCTAGCTCACAGCAACCTCAAACTCCTGGGCTCAAGAGATCCTTCTGCCTCAGCCTCCCGAGTAGCTGGGACTACAGGCATGTGCCACCATGCCCGGCTAATTTTTTCTATGTTTTTAGTTGTCCGATTAATTTCTTTCTATTTTTTTAGTAGAGATGGGGTCTCGCTCTTGCTCAGGCTGGTTTTGAACTCCTGAGCTCAAACAATCTGCCTGCCTCAGCCTCCCGGAGTGCTAGGATTACAGGCGTGAGCCACCGCGCCCGGCCCAATTTGCACATTTTAAATATGTTTACCTATTATATATTAATCATACTTTAATAAAGCTGTTAAAATATTGACCTGAAAATTAACTATATTATTGAATCATCGATAATTAGCAAATAGAACAAAACTATGAAAAAATACCCTCTTAAATTTCAATTTAGTCAACTTAGATCTATTAGAGATTTAAAAAGCAGGTCTCATAGTTCTGACTTAAACCCCTGAAGTCAGTTGTAATGTAATAGAACCTGCTTTTATACATTCTCCCTTAACCCATTGAGGTCCTCCTCATTTCAAATACGTAATGTCTCGAAGTGATTAAAATTAAAGGGTCCCTGAGGAAGGATGATAATGGGACGATTCTTGGTGCTTCCCATGTAATCTCTCATAATCCTTTCCGCGTCTCCGAAAGGTACCTATTCTTACTTCCACTTTGCCTGAGGAAACTGGGTGTCAGAGAGGGCAAGGTGTTAGCCCGAGGCTGTGCTTGGACGCGGCTGCGGCTGGGATGGGGGTCTGAGTCCCACAGAGTGCCTGCCCCTCCGCCCCTCAACTCAGTCCACGTAGTTTTCCCTTTAAAGGCTTTCTCCCAATATCGTTGCCATAATTAATTAAGGCTAGCTACGTTCGAGGCCTCCCTGGAGTTAAAAGGCTGCCAGGAGGGATGACAGGAGATGGCTGCTCTCAGGGTGCTTAAGGATCTAATTAAAAGTGCACGTCTTTGTAGGGCGACGTGTCAAGGCGTGGGAGGACGCCGCGGTTAGCTTCAGCCCGTCAGTGCTGCTTGTCAATAACTGGGAACAAACGGAGGCAAGCTCCGGGCGCGTGGGCTCCATGGGGTCACCGTCTCACTCCACGAAGAGGGCGGGTTTTCCCGGCGCGTCCAAAGCGGTGCAGGAGTGTGGGCAGAGGCGGCGGGACGGCGAGGCCAGGCCCCGCCCACACGACGCGGAGCTGCCGGAACCGAAAGCGAAGGCCCGCCCCGCCCTCCGGCCCCGCCCCGTCCCTCCGGATTCGCCCCGCCCTCCGGCCCCGTCCCGCTGGCTCCCTCCCCCACCCCTACCCCCCCGCTCCGGCTTCGCCCCTCCCTCCGGGCAGGCCCCGCCCCTCCGGAACCGAAAGCGAAGGCGCGCTCGGCCTCTCAGCGCGCGCTCGCCTGGTCTGGGCCTCGGCGGCGGCGGCGGCGGCCGGACGGCATGGAGGGGCCGCTGGCCTCCGCGGCCGGGGACGTCTCCCTGCACAATTTCAGCGCCAGGCTGTGGGAGCAGCTCGTCCACTTCCACGTCATGCGGCTGACGGACTCGCTCTTCCTGTGGGTGGGCGCCACGCCGCACCTGCGCAACCTCGCTGTGGCCATGTGCAGCCGCTACGTGAGTGCCGGCCGGCCCGGCGCGGGGGCGGCGGGGGGCTGGGGGCCGGGTGGCGGGCTACCGCAGGGGCCTGGGGGCGCTGGGGTCCCTCGCTGTCTCCCCCGGACTCTCCCGAGCTCTTCCTGTGCTGTCGCAGGGAGCCTGTGGGTCCGTGTCCGCTCCAGGGAGCTGTGTGCGGCCGGGCAGGTGCGTGGCCCACCGGAGCCCCTCTCCCGGTCCGCCGTCCCTCGGCTGCCTCCTCCTCCTCCGGGTCTCTGTAGGCTGGAGTGTCCTGGGGCTCCCCTTATGGTCACACTCGCACGCTGGGGCGCCATCGGCCTCTTAGCTTTCGTGCCACCTCTATTTTGACCACACCGACGTTTATCTGCATCTCCAGTACAGACAAGTTTTTCCAGAACTTGGGACTTCTGCGTCTCCACGTAGATGTCTGCTAGGCATCTCTCACTAGGCACATTCAGGAACAGACTCCTGCTCTCTCCCCCGAACAGCCCCGACAGCCAGCCCATCTCTGTAAGGTACCACCGTTTTCCTGGGTGCTCAGGGTCAGAGTCTCAAAGTCATCTTTAGTTCCTCTTTCTCTCAGGCTCCCCGTGCCTAATGTGGCGAACCTGTAGGCACTGCTGTCTTGAAAGCATGCAGGGATCCAGACTCCTCACCCCCTTCCCCCTGCCACCCTGGGCCAAGCCTGCAACCTTATATCTCTCCTCTACCTGCTTCCCCTTTTGCAACCTGGATTAGTTTCCTAGGGCTGCTGTAACAAAGTGCCACAAACTGGGTGGCTCAAAAAAAAGAGATTTATTCTCTCACAGTTCTGTAGGCCTGCAGTCTGAAATCAAGGTGTTGGCTGGTTTGGTTCCTTCTGGAGGCCCTGACGGAGAAACCGTCTCGTGCCTCTCTCTTGGCTTCTGATGGTTGCTGGCAGTCCTTGATGGGCCTGGGCTTGTAGATGCATCTCTCCAGTCTCTGCCTGTGACATCATGGGGCCGTCTTCTCCCTGTGCGTCTGGATCTCCTCTCTTATCTCTTTTTTTTAAATTTTATTTATTTATTTTAGGCTAGTCAAGTGGAGCAGTGGGAGAGGAGAAGGAACAGAGAACTCTGTAGCTGGCTGTGGTCTATCAGTTGTAAATGCCACTTGGACCAGCCTCTCCTCTTCTTAAAGGATGTCAGTTGTATTAGATTAAGGGCCCACCCTACTTCAGTATGACCTTATATCACATCTTAATTACATCAGCGAAGACTCTATTTCCAAATAAGGTCATGTTCACAGGTACCCAGGGGTTAGGACTTCAACATATCTTTTTTGGGGACATAATTCAACCCACAACACTTTCTTATAACCAGGGCAGCAGAGCGATAGTTTTAAGAATGAAGTCAGATATTTTCGTTCCTCTGCTCAAAACCTTTCACGAGGTGAACTCAGAGCACGATCCTGAGACTCTGCAGTGACCTCCCAGGCCCTGTTGCCCCTCCACGCTCCTCGCTGCTTACTGACAGCAGTGCTGGCCTCCTGGCGGCTTGAGCACTCCCACTCTGTGCAGTCGAGTGTTCCATGGGTTCTACTGTGAGGCTTGTCTGTTTGATGACCCTGACAAGCTGCTCGTTAAGTCCTTGTTGAATGACTGAGTGAGGCCCTTTCACCGAGGGCTACTCCGAAGCTAGTCAGGCAGTGAGGACTGAGGGCACTGGGGACGGTGGGAAGTCATGCGGTGAGTCCTAGTTGTGCACGACAGCACCTGGAAATGCCCAGGGAAGGAGACAGCTTCTGCATTCCCTTCTTTTCCTGGGTGTTTTCTTTTTTTTTCTTTTCTGGAGGGTCCCAGCCTGTGGGCAGATGGCAATTCCAGGCCTTTTGTTGGAGGAAGGAGGCGGCCTGGGGGACCGTGGTGATGGGCAGGGCCATTGCTCTGGAGCCACCTCACATTCTGTCTTTCATCATTAGTAATAGACAGTGCTCAGGGCTGTGGGCCACCTGGGATCAGGACCGTGCCGGAGGAAGACTTGGTGTCCCTTCCTTGACCTCCTTCCAGGCTCATTGTGTGGAGCTGGTCTGGACTAGTAAGCCAGTAAGTAAGCAAGCTGCTCATTGGACTGCTTCGGTGGTCTGCCCACATCACAGCTCCCAGTGGGGTGTATTTTCTCAGCTGGAAAGTCACACTGTACCAAGATCAGGCAGGAAAAGGGACAGGAGCCAGTCTCTGTTACCTGATCTGTCAGAAGTCCAGTCCCACTCTCTGGCCATATCGTGTGCCTGGATGTTCCCTCCAGAGGCAGAGGGCCAAGTCAGTTGGGAAAAGACGTGCGGCGTTAGCTTCAGGCAGGAAACACAAGGTTCCTGTGGCCTGTGTGTTGGCCCTCCGTCTACTTTTGTATTAATAATAAAGTTTTATTGGAACGTAGCCATGCCCGTCTATGCAGGCAGAGTCTGTGGCAGCTTTTGCACTTTGCTGGCAGGGTTGAGCCGTTGTAATAGAGACCTTGTGGTCCATAAAGCCTGAACTATTTACTGTCTGGCTCTTCCCAGGAAGATTGCCAGCCCATGTGTGGAGAACGGCACCAAAGGGTCTGTGAGGGCTCTTCCCTCCCCGTCTCCGAAACCTGCACATGTGTGACAGGACCATAGAGATCAGAAACCACAAAACCCTGCTGCCCCTCTAGCCAGCCTCCTTGGGTGAGCGGGGATTTTTGGTCCCCAGAGAGGCTGCAGGATGAGATGATTAGATGATGCTAAGCGCCACCATCTTGAGGGAAGCTGGCCTGGGACCTGGGCTCCTGCCTGCTCGGACACCCTTGCCTGCTGTGGGCAGTGGAGCCATCTGGGCATGTGTCTGCTGGGAGACCAGAGTCTAATGTGATTTGGGAAGTAATGAACTATTCAGAAGGATAATACGATGGGGTTTAAATTTTATTTTTGGTGGAAAAGGGCAGCCTTGGTAAGGTACATTTTCTTTTTCCAGGAGGTTTATCTGTAAATATTGTGACCATACAGCTAAATATTGAACTTGGAGTCTGTAAGCAGCAGGTTCATGAATTAAGATCATATTTTTGTATCTTTTTCAACAAAAAAGCATGCAGTTAATGCCTTCCTCTTTCTCCTGTGTTTTTTTGATCTCCTATCTTTTATAGACCTGAACAGATTCTGTCTTGCCTGGAAGTGGCTTTGAACCCTTAGGAGATGAGGAGCAGTCCCTTTGGTCTGTTTGGCACACAGCAGGCATGTGTTCGGTTCACTGGTCTCCGCTAGGACAGGGTGGGGGGACTAAACACTCGAGCCTCTGTCGCTCTGTAAACCTTGCCACTTCCTGAGACTCCTGGCCCCCGTACCCAGGCTGTTTCTCCTAGAAGTCTGCTATTTTGATAAAAGCAATTTAGGCCATATTACAAGTCAGTAAATTTTTTCCATTTGAGCTAGGCCTTTTTAATGGTGAGAGAGATCACTTCCAAAGTAATTGGGAGTAAGATTACTTCCAGATTTCAAAAGTGCCCCATTTATTTATCTTAACATTATTAATACTGCTTATTTCCTTTCATTGCTTCTTACCTGAAGTGAGATTGGCCAAGTGTACTCAGAAATTGTTGTTTTCGCTATTTGGATGCTGGTGACTGGTGCCATTTTTCAAAGTCACAGGGCACTTATTGACCTTAAAGACCCTGATGACCCTGCAGGGACTGGAGCTGTGTGTTCTTCCACAGGCAGAGATGAGGAGACCAGGCGTCCTGCCTTGGCTCTGGCTTCCGTGGCATCGAGGCCCGGGGCACACAGACCCTGGGATTCGCTGTCTTTTTCTGTGGCCGTAATGATCTCGTTTGCTTCCCTTGGCTCTATGTTGCCCTTTAGCATGCTTTGGAGTTTCTTACACCAAAATGAACTCTTTATGTGAAATCAGCCTTAAAACTGATTAACAGAACTGTGGTTCCAGCGTGACTTCTCTTTGTCCCAGCTGTACTGACCTTATATGCATTGGGGGGTCCACCTGCTTGGCTGTTGGCAGATGCCGGCCCCTCTTCCCTTCAGCACCTGCGTCTGCCCTCTCAGGACCTGCCACTGCCACCCTTATGAAGAATCAGAAGGTCAGTGTGGCTGGCCCACTCCAGGTGGAGAAGCCACAGCGTCGTCTTTGTTTTCCTTTCAGGACTCCATCCCAGTGTCCACCTCCCTCCTTGGAGACACTTCTGACACGACCTCCACTGGCCTTGCCCAGCGCCTAGGTACGTACCTGTGACCAGCCAGGGAGCCCCACTGTTTAATGGATCCACGAGGCAAGTCGCTTTGGAAGCAAAGACTTTTTATATCAAGTACAGTCACCTCATTACTGCTGGGAAGCACAGACCTTTGCATACTGTGTCTTTACAGGGGCACATCTGTGCTCACCTGTCACCACTACTGTCTCAGGGCCAGCATGATCCCAAGGGACTCCCACATAATCTTTGGCTGTGTCCTTGAGTCAGCGAGCTGATTTAGTTCCCTCCCGTAAGTGCATCACCTCCTCATGGGAGGAGAGCGTGAGTGATGCCCATAGCACTCTGTGGGCTGCGGCTCAAGGTGGCCTTCCAGGGAGTCGGTGCAGCCTGTGGAGCAGGTGTCACCACTGTGTGGGAAGGACTGCCCTTCACTCACAGTGTGACACCCTTCAGGGCTTGCAGGGGAGACTGGCCTGGTCTGTGAGTGTGGCGTAGATTGGGGGTTAAACAAAGACCATGAGGTTGAAGGCTCCACCCCTCTCACACTCCAACACACACTTCCTATAAATGCAGGTGGGCAGGCAAGGATGGCACGTGTTCTGCCTTCCCCAGCCCCGAGTGCCCATGGCCAGTGTTTGGATGCCCCGAGACCACGAGCAGGAAGGCGGCCCTGCTTCCTGCTCAGTCCTCCTGTTCCCCAGTGGTCCCAGCTGCCTCCGTTCTGCAGTCAGTCACGGCCCCTCTGGGTCCTGGGCAGGGGATGTTCCTGGTCCCCAACAAGCAGAAATCTCTGTCTCAGGCACACTGAGGCACACGGCAGAGGAGGGACACCAGCCAGCACAGGAGGCAGGGCAGGGCGGATTGTCACCAGCAGGCCACCCCAGACTCGCCGCACCCATGTCTGTGCACAGAGGTCAGCATTTTAGGGACTTGCAGGATATTTTTTCTCTACCCTGGAGTTAAGAGATACCTGACTAGTAAGTTATTTTGGTAACTTTTTATTAGGAAGAAATTTTAAATTTACAGAAAAGTTGCAAAGAATATACAAAGAATTCCTGTTTAGTCTTTACCCAGATCTCCCAGTTTCTTTCCCTGTGTGTTTGTATAATTTTTTTTCCTGAACCACATGAAAGTAAGTTGAAGACACAGTGCTCCTTCGTTTCTAAGTGCAGCACTGTGTGATTGTCAGTGTATGAGGGGTAACACACTTGTACCCGACAGGTTACTGTGTGCTCGCGCCTGGTCAGATGAAGGCGCAGAGTTCATGTTTGTGGAGGCAGAATGCAGGGTGGGCTTGCTGAGACACACTCCGGTAGAGAAGGACGGTGTGAGCTTGTCTGGCGGGTCATGAGTAGGTTTGATGCCAATAAGGGACAGTAGGCTCCAGAACGTCTGTAAGGTGGAGACCTCATACCAGTTGCGTGCGGAAGGGGAGCAGTTCTCAGTGTCTGGATGTCAGTGGTGCGCGGCGACTGGCGGCATCTCTGCAGGGACTGGCGACGCACGGCGCCCAGATCAGGAAGGTGTCCAGCAAAGTGCTGTGCTGTGCCAGTTGTCTCGGGCCTGGGTCTGGGCGCTACAGCTGAAAATGCTTTATTAATGCGTTATAGTGGAAAGGGAGAGGTGTCCTGAAGTAGTGTCTTAGGCAGAAGATGAAAGCAAGTCAGAGAAGAGAAGGCCTGGGAGCAGTGCAGGCTTCGGTGTGGACAAGGGGACCCGGCCGCATGTGGCTCTGCAGGGCAGAGCTGGGTCTGTGGGAGCCGATGCGGTAGACATGGCTTTGCTCCCTGGAAATCCTGTCTTAGCAGTTAGAGCGATTAGAATTGTAGCGGGTCCCCTTGGGCGAGAAGGGACCTTCTTCCCCCTCAGAGAGGGCAGGGTGTGACTCGTCAGTCTCTTCCCAGCCAGTCTTGGCAAGTCCCCGTGTGGGGTAGGGACTGTATGGCCTTAGGGCCACATGTGGTCCTCTGGATCCTCGAATGCGGCCTTTTGACCGAATCCAAATTTTATAGAACAAATCCTTTTAATAAAGGATTAATTCATACAGCTGAAAAACATGTCTCTGAGATTCTATCTACCCTTCCTCGATTAACAAATGGAGCCCAAAGAGGTTTCCGGGCCATGGCAGGGCCTGGCCCACTCCCTGGAGCCACTCTGCCCCCTGACATTTCCTGGTGGGACTGTAGGTAAGACAGCGGCAACCAGGACATAATTGTCACCTGGATGGAATCCAGTGACGTGTGTTTTAAACTAGCCTCTACTGATGGTGCCCGTGGCCTGGTATGCTCAGCCTTCCCGCATGCCCTTCTGCATCTCGGGTGAGAGGGCTGTGGTCCTGTGGCGTCAGGTGGGGGCGGGGTCCCTGCACTGGTGCAGTCAGCAGTGAGCTGCTTCAGGGTTTCTGCCCGCTTGTCCTCAGGACATCACCTTGCCCTTCAGATTCCGGGCATGTGACGCTGCTTGAGTTTTGCACTTGGACCAGCAGACCTCAACTATTTATTATTGGTTCTGTAGAAAGGGGCTAAAACTGAGTTCAGTGTCAGAAAATCACATGTGTGTACGTAGCATCTACATGTGTGTATGTGTACGTGTGTGTAATACATGTAAATGCATAGAAATACAGGGTTGCCTTTGGGCGGGAAGCGGAAGTGCTAGAGTGGTGGTACTGAAGGAGAACTTTAATGTTTTATTTTAAATACTTTAATATTGTATGTGTTTTTAAAAGTTAAAAAAAATAGAAACACTAAAAAAACCCTCTACGTAGAGCAGCGGTTCTCAGACTTTAGTGTGCGGGTCACCAGGTGGGCTTGTTAACACGGATTGCTGCCCAGACCCCCGACTTCCTGATTCAGGAGGTCTGCAGGGGCCGAGGGTCTGCATCTCTAACAGGGTCCGCAGTTGTCTTAAGAGAGTCAAAAATTGGAACTTCCTTCTCTCCCTACAACCCCATTCTCTCTTTTCAGGCATTTCCCAGCCATAGGCAGGTGTGGGGAACGCAGGACCTGCAGCGTTTCCGCCATGGCTGTGTCAATGTGTTTTCTCTTTTTAGCCAGGAAGACCAACAAACAGGTGTTTGTCAGCTATAACCTTCAAAACACAGACAGTAACTTCGCATTACTTGTAGAAAACAGGATCAAAGAAGAAATGGAGACTTTTCCAGAAAAGTTCTAGCTGAGTGGCAGAAGTGAGCATTTGTAACTTATGTACAATATACATTTAAATAAATGGATTGGATTTCATTTTGCCATCAGCTTGCGTTCACATTTTGTTTTTAAAGGGTTACTCTTGTGAGTTTTCCTTCTCACCAGCATGGGGGCCAGAAGGCCGTGTTGATCACCTGGGGCAGGCGGACAGCCAGGTGGGCAGTGCACACGCCCTCATCTGACTGTCAGCGACAGAGACAAGCGATGGAAATGGGATTTTGTTGGGATCGGAGGCTGTAATCTAATAATCCAAGAGTTCAAATCAGTCATGACCTTGTTACGTACATTCCCAATTAGAATTAAGGCAGTAAGTCTTTATGTGTATGCTTTAGGTTTATGTATGTGTTCCTGAGGCTTCTGAATTGATGCGTTTATTTCCTCCCCATTTCAGCTAAACTCTTCCTGCTGTGTCCTCCCTTGGGGAAACTTGCGGGCCCACCCTATGCTGCTTACTACATTGTGTTCTTGGTGAAGTCTCAAACCTCTCTGGGCCCTGTGTCCTCATCTATGAAATGGGAATAATCCCCATCTTGATGGGTTCTTGTTAGGATGAAGTGTGTAGAAATGCTTTGCAAACTGTAAGTGCCGTGGCGGGTGGATGTCAATTATAGTTTTATCTCCCTGATTTTTATGGATTCAAAGGCGTCACGTCCTTCTTGCTCTTCCTGTTATCATTTCATTATCTTCCCTTCACCTTTCTCTTTTCTCCCAAGTCCCAAGTATCTCAGGCACCTGTTTGGGTCATTTTTAATCCTTAGCCTTTTTCCTTCTACCACGTGAAGTGGATTCCAATCTTGGCCCTTCCCCAGAGGTTCATAGGGTCTGGCTTTGGTAGGGTTGAAAAGCTCCCCTAGTGCTTCTCTGCGCAGGCAGGGTTGAGGACCACTGGCAAAGAACTTTCTAATCTTTGGGGTCCATCTGAACCCTTTACTTGCTGGAGGCAGATAGTTTAGGGCCCTGAAACATGTTCCCTGCACTGGCAGAAGTCTTGCGTGGAGGCGGGGATGGCACTGACGGTGGTGACGCTGGCTAGACGCAGGGGCCTTCAGAGGGGTACGTCTGGGTCCCAGGCGCTTCCTTCCTTTGCAGACGTCCCGCAAAGGAGGACTTGCCTGCACGGTGGCAGCTTACAAAGCAGAGTGGACACCTTTCTAGGAAGAGAATAGTAAGGGACACAAAATCAGGGCTATGGAGAGAAGAGTTTGGTATAAATCCTTTATTAAAGAAATATCGTCTTTTGGTTAAAAAACACTACATTAGAGAAGAGAGTTTTGGGTAGTCAGTCTTTCTTCACAGTCACAGTGTAAGATACTCATTTCTCGAGCTCTCTAGGAACCTTCAGGCCACGGGTCAGCAGAACACAAGTGAGCAGGAGAAAAACCGCCTCTTAGATTTACCGATGACCCTCCCCCATCTTTCAGGTGGTCTGAGAATGGCATTAGACGAACAGTTTATGCTTAATCCAGTCTCTGACTACCTCTTAAGACTTGGACTCTCAAAACAGAGTGAGAGGCCGCCCACCGCCCCTCGGGGCCGGCGAAGACTCGGCTTACAGAGGCAGCGCGAGCAGCGCCAGCGCCGCGGCAAGGTCTGAACAAGCGCGGAGGGTTTTACTACTCGTCATCACGGTAGCGAGATGCCCCCGTTGGATACCGTCAGGTGAGGTAGGGAAGACATTCCAGAGGAAATCTGTTAATGGGGCAACATTTTTATTTCTGTACATTTACATACAAATTTTCCCCAAAGGTACAACAGATGCGACACCATGCAGACACGCAGCTGTGGACGACAGCTCAGAACCCAGCGTAAGCTTGTGCTGTGAGGGAGCACCGTCAGGAGTCCCAGCGACATGTACAGTAACACGGTTCTTCTAGTACAACCTCACACGGCTGGGCTGCAGAAGGGACAGAGTGAGGGAAGTGTTCCCCGCTAGACATAACACACCACACTGCTTTTCCAGAACACACACAATACATTAAAGTGAGGTGGTGTCTTTTTAAGATAAGAAGACAGAGTGAGTGTGGCCCAGCACGTGTGCCGCCCAGGGGCTGGGTGATGTGATGTCACACTTATGGCACTTCCAGTTCAGCACTTCTGTTTGGCCCGGGAAGCCGCAGCTTCTGGGCGCAATACTTCCCTCGCGTGTGGCCAAACGAGCTTACCAGCCCCTGTTCTCCAGTTGCAGGTGGTTTTACTCTTACAAGACAAAAACATTTAAAACTTCTTCCTAATTGTCTTGGGTGCTAATAATTAAGGTACTTTATAAGAGTAACTGATTTCTGGAAAAGAATAAAATGAACAAATATCCAGCTCTGTCTCAGGTGTTCACATTTGTGCATAACTTTTATTGAGAAGCCACAGCTCCCTGACAGGCTAGCAGGATGCAGGGGTGGGTGGAGGGGAGTAGCAGGGAGTACACAGCTTTCTATGTTTCCCTGGGGGTGGGAGGGCTGAGCTGAAGCAGCAGGAGCCTGAGAAGTATCTCCCTACTGACCACGAAGGAGGCAGGACCGAGGGGCTCAAGCTCGACAGACTGGTGCCAGGGAGCTGGTGGCCACAGCAGCCTCCCCCTGCCAGGAGCCAGGTGGCCTGGATGTGTGTCAGGCCTGGGTGTGCCTTGCTCCCTTGGTGCTGGATTTCATGGGGCTCTGCCCACATTTTCTGCTTTGGCTGCATTTCATAAAGGTGTTCCTCAAGAGCTTCAGGTATCCCTAAGTCGAGGCGGCAACAGAACAGGAGCAGGCTGCCCTGAGAGGAGAACGGTGGGACCTGCTTGCTGGCCAGGAGATACCACCTGCCAGCTGTTGGCCTCACATCTGCTAGACTTTGCTCCCAAGAGCCCAGGCCTCAAAGCTAGCTTCTCGTATAGTCATTGAGATTAGTCCCGATTGCTGATGTGATGAGCAGTGTTTTTATTGTTGTCATTCAAGGTGGAGATCAGAGACTGTGGACCAGAAGTTTGTGAGTGCTATACCTTGCCTGCACGTTCCTAGGATTTCTGGCAGCACTCTACGGCTTCAATACATTGCTTTATAAAGGTCTACATGACCAGTGTGACACTGCTCACAACTTGCATTACTTAACAAGTCCTGCAGTACAGTAAGTGGGTTGCAGGGTGGCCTTGTGCTAGGGGGATGGGTGCAGACGGGCACCTGTCCAGGTGCAGGCTCAGGGGCCTCGCTGGTTCCTTCCCACCTTCCCCAACTGCCAACTGGCCTGGCCGCTGGATTTGTTCTATCCTGTACTTAATGGGTTTGCTGCCAAGTGGCTTTGCAGCAAGTACTCCAGAAAAGGTAAAAGGTATCTCACAAGTTTGGCACAAGAAGGCTGCATGGATCTAAAGAAAGGCCTTGCAAAGGTGAATGCAAACTATCATTGAAACATGGAACAAAAGTGACTTAAAAAAAGAGACCAGGAAGGTGAGGATGAGCTGGAATTGGATCAGGTGGAGCTGGGGAGAGGCCAGCCAGAGAGCATCCCTTCGCGGGCACTGGGCTTTGCGCAGGGCTCTGATACCCCAGGTGTTGGTGGGCGAGACAGCGTGGTTCAGCTGTTGGGAACACACCTGGCTGTGGGTGCGTTTGCCCCTTACCGTGTCTTTATGAGTCAGTGGGCTCCTACTGACATGTGGACCAGACGTGGAGGAGAGACAGGCGGAGACAGCAAGCAGCAGACCAGGTGGGACGCTGCAAGGGGAGAAGGTCAGCCCCTTCTCAGATCCTTTGAATTCTAGCAACTCTCATGTAATTGCCTCACCCAAGCCCGAGACAGCGGTTTCCCTGGAAGGATACAACCTGCAGCAAAGATGCTCTTCAGAAAGGGGCGGGGTGTCCAGGAAAGCTGCTTCCTGAGCTGCTGCAGAGGGGTGCCTGCCGCACCAAGGAGGCTTGTTTCTTAGTGGCCCTGAGTGTCCTACAAGTTTCCTCTGAAAACACCAAGAGGAAGCCTCCACTGTCTGGGGCAAAGTGAGGAACACCATGAAAACCCCTGGAGAGTGGGCCAAGGGGAGAGTTGAACTTTGGTGAGTTATTGCTTTCTCTCGGTTTGCCGTGATGCTTTCAAGAGGCTGGAGGTCACGTGGACTCACCTGTGAGGAATCCCCACTCCTTGCCCCAAGCCCCAGCTCTGTGCTGAGCGAGTGACAGGAAGCAGGGAGCAGACTGAGGAAGGCGTGGGGGACCAGCACCCGCAGGTGCCCCCTGGCGTGACGTCGGTGAGAGCGACAGCCGTCCAAGCTGGTGATCTCCGTGGTGTGTGCTCGAAATGTGGGTGACGGGCCGTGTTCGGGAGAGCAGCCCTCCCTCCCGTGGACTGGCCTCAGTCATCGCCGTGAGTTATTTTCCTGTTGTTGTTCGGAAAGTAGCCACATTTTCAAGTAGTGCTGGCGAAAAAGCTGACCGCGAAAGAGGGGACTTTGCTGCTGGAGCCAAATCTGGGAAAGAGTATTAATAAAAATGAACGTCTCGGACCTCAGCACAGGTGCTAGTTGTGTATTTAACGAAGCAAACCTGGTGTCAGAAAGCTGTGGCGATGCTGCCACTGATTATTTAAGATTCTGGTGAGATGTTTCAGCTTTTTCCCAAGAGCTTCCAGCATCAGGTACAAAAGGATGATCCAGAAGAAAAACTAAGCTGGTTTTAATGATATCTGTGAGCTGCTTTCCCTCGACACATAGAACGGAAGCTCTGACTGTACAAACAGAAAGAAAAAAAGACTTTAAAAAACCGTACACAGACTCTCGGAAAACCTAGTTCATTTACATTTTGCTCTGTCTAAAATGCAGTCCCAGAGACGCTCCCCGATAGCGCCCTGTCTCTGCGCGCAGGCAGGCAGCCCGGGTGGGCTCCAGGCGGCCAAGGTGACGTCCGGCTCCCGGGTGGCGGGCAAGGAGCAGCGTCCCACCTCCAGGGAGGAGACCGGCCACTGCGGTGGCCACTTCTAGCATGTCCCCTGGAGTGACTGCCTCTTGCTTCCGAAGGAGGTGGTTCCTCTGTGATCAGCGAGAGGGAAAGGGCATAAAGTGCTTCTTGTAAAAATGACCAAAATAAATACAAATATTTAATGGCGGAAAAGAAAGTCATTGAAGGATTATTTCCAAAGAGTGTGTCTCCTCAAACCCATGCTTTCTTGGACTTTTGGAAAGACAGGAATTCCCCACACCAGTTGAAAGTCTCGCGATCGGCTAGCGGTGGCTGCAGAGCTGGACTGTCCCACCCCGGCCACCGTTCGGTCCCTGGTCTGTGAACCCGTGCCCAAACCGCCCCGAACCGTTGAGCCCCGGGGGGCTCCTGTGGGATGGCGCCACCAGCTACATGGCCTTCATGCCGTTGGCCGTGGCGCCCTCGGGCAGCCCGTCGCCCGCAGCGGCCGCGTCGTGGAGGCCCGAGTAGTCCTTGAGCTCGGCGTTGGTGAGCAGCAGGGGCTGCTCGCCCTTCTTGTGAGGCAGCAGCGGCTGCCGCGTGTAGTGCTCCCCGTTGGAGATGTTCTCGGGCAGGTTCTGGTCCCTGCTCTCGGGCAGCAGGAGGATGCAGATGATGCAGATGAGCGTGCAGCAGGCGAAGATGATGTGGTGCAGGAAGTAGCCTTTCTGGTTGTGCAGCTCGATGATGGGCGCCGTCAGCATGCCGAAGCCCGCGCTGGCCAGCACCAGCCCCAGCCCGCCGCACCTGCAGGAGGAGGCACAGCGCAGGCTCAGCACCCTCTGAGTCCACCCTGGCGTGCAGAGTGCCACCCGCGAGGGCTGGGGCCAGTTCATGTGGGATGGGGGAAGCCCCACCTCAGATGTCCCAAACCGAGCACCGAAGGAGGCAAGAAAAGCTTCATCTGTCTCTGCTACGCCCCTTTTGATAAAAGGATTTGTTCTGCAAAATTTGCAGTCAGTCAAGAGGCCGCACTGAAAGACCCAGAAGGCCACATTTCACCTTAAGGCCGCAGGCTCCCACCCTGGAAGGGTATTAAAGGCACAGCAGCACTGACAGAGACTTTCTCCTTGTCGTAACTGGAGAGATTGGAATATAGATGCTAAAGCACAATAATCTCCTCACTGTGAGTTGATGTCCCATGTATTTCCTAAAACTGTTCTGCATACCACCAGTGGACACTGTCCCACCTCCGGCGATTGTGCCAGAAGGGTCCCCAGAATGAGGCTGTCCACTGACGGAGAGGAACCCGCTGCGGCACCGAGCTCAGGGAGCACCAAGCCCAGAGCACGAGCCATTTGTCTCCACTCCTCTGCCCTGGGAGGGCACCTTCCAAGGGCCCCACAGGGCTTAGCAGACACGCAGCACTTTAGAAATCGCTTATAGCACTGACCGCTCTATTTTGACCTAAAAACACACTCCTGGGGCTAAGGTGTTCTGTGGCCACCAAGAAAACAGTGCTGTGCCAGGCTGTAGTGGGACCGTGTGCTTGGGTTACGGGCCAGGCCAGAGAGGGCTGCCTGGTGCCCAGTTCTAGGGCCTCACTGAAGGGGACAGGTGGAGGTGGTCTTGTCTAGAGGAAGGGAGGGTGGAGTGGTTTGCCCAGGCCCCGAGCAGCCAGCAGAGTGGACAGGGATGTGAACTTCAGTTGGTGTAAGGAAGAATCTTCTAACGGAGCTGGCTCGAGTTAGGTACCACTGTTAAGTGAGGAGACCTTTGTCCTTGGACGTGCTGAGGCAGAGAGGGGCTGAAGGCAGGTCCCTGCAGCAGGTGGCAGGCAGGCATGTAACTCTACTCCTGACTAGTCTACAGTTCTCTTGGCTGGCACCGTAGGTGGCTTCTAACTCACCAAAAGACTGTCCTACAAGGTCACAAGATACAAGATCAACATACGAAAGTCAACGTATGTCTACGTGCTAGCAACCACCCAAGAATGAAATTAATTCCACTCACAGTAACATCAAAAGAATAAAATGCTTAGAAATAAATAACAAGAGATGCAAGACTTGTATGCTGAAAACTACAGAACATTGCTGAGAAATTTACAAAGATAAAACTAAAAGGAGAGGGGGGAGGGGGGAGGAGGGGATGGGTATTTGCATACACAGAGTGCAATGCGCAC